>WYDI02025169.1:0-15011 GCA_009867235.2 Psittacus erithacus | reverse complement strand
AAGTCAAAAACACAGCACTGCACCAGCTACTAAGAAGGAGAAAAATGACTGCTACTGCTGAACCCAGGACACACATCAAAATAAGAATACTAAATAATAGGCTATATGTCTTCCCCAAGTACCCAACAGGTGCTTCCATTTAAGAGAGACTTTTTTGAATGATAGGTGGTGGGTTTCTTCTTAATCTCATTGAAGAAAATCTTAAGCCCTGGATATTAAATTATATCATAAGCAACCTTAATCAACTTAATATCACAACTCTATTCTCTGGACTTGATAACACAGAGATTGTGAAGACAAGCCCCCTGTTTTGAGATAATCAGACTTGTTTACATGCCATTTGGAAAACTGGAATTGCTTTTCTTGTGCAAAATTATGCCACTACAGTTGGGATGTGAGGAGGAGGTGGGCAGAAGATATTGCAAACATACCTATCAAAACAGAGATTTTTCTCTGCCATAGGTAGGATTTTACATATTCACTAGAGAGGAGTTGAAAAATAATTTTGCAATAAAAGACTTCTTGGCAGCAGATAAAAGGGACAAACATAAAAATTAAAAAGCTCTTGAAATCCCAAGTATGTATGTCTGATTTCTTACTGGTGTTGCTTGCCAGAGCCAACTTTAATATTCAAGGTCAAAAGAAAACTTGTACAGAAAATCTCTATCTAAGCCAAGACTGCTCATTCACCTGATTGATAGAAAAAATGGCATGGGAAGGAAGAAATGTGCCTTTTTCTTCCTAAACATAATGGCACATTTAGCGGTCAATGTTTCTGGAGTTTTAATTCAACTGAATGAAAGGAATTGATGTTTAGAGGTTGGAGTTGGCACATTTGTCAAATCCAGCAATTTTTAGTCAAGGTGTCAAGGTGCATACTTAAGAAATAAGATGTCTCAAATAATTTGTCAGCTTTGAAGGGTACTAGTCAAGGTTTTGATTTTAGTATTTGATCATTCCAAAGACTCCTAAAATGCTTTGTAACCATAATGAAATGTAGGGCACGGTTGGTAACAGTTGCCTGCTTCTTAGTACTTTCTCTACATTTTCCTATTTAAACCAATGACCCTGAATTTGTAAAGGGAACTCAAAGTGGAAAATTAAGGTTCTTAAATCCATCAGAAAGAAGCTATAGACTCATATGACTGAAATACAAGGTTCTTTTAGGAGATTCAAACTTCACTCTAAAATCAGAGGTGATGATCAAACCACAATCCATTATACATGATTCATTGGGTGGGATATAAATGTTAAAATCACACTTAGAGCAAAGTTAGTATCAGATAGAAGACAAAAGTGTAAGCTTTCTGCATTTGGCCATCTGTTTTCACTATTAAACTGTCTCTAGAGATGCCAAAGTCCAAAGTAGCTTCTTCACTAGCACCTTTAAAACTGAGACCATTTTATTGAAAGTCCTGGAATACAAGATATTGGTACAAGTGATGAAGTACAATTAAGGCAACTGCAGAAAGAGTGGCAGTGATTGATAACAATGTGCACAGTAGTACTTGTCAGTCTTGAGTTCTGCTCGAGAGGAAATGGGTAAGATAATAGGCTAAGCACCCTGCTAAACTACGCAGAAATTAGTAACCACACCAGCATTAGTTACTCAGTGCACAGATAGAAAAGCATGTAATTTTAAATGGTCTCTCCATGTCTTTCAATTCATTAACACAATTTTAAATGTCAGGCTTATTACTGAAGCCTCAATTTTACTGACAATAGGCCTTTACTTAAAATCACTGCAGATGCAGCAATTTTCAAAGTACAGAGCAAAAGGCTCCAGAGCTGTTGCAAATGTTCCTACGCATTTTGGACTTGGAGGTATTCATGTCACATAACTTCAGCTGTCTAAAAGTTAGGTATCCAGCCTCAGTTAATGATTAAGTTCCCACTCTAGTCACTAGGGAAAGTGAATCACCCTTTGAAATGTCTTTCTCTGCCTCACTTGCCATTGATGGAGCCTATTTTATAAACTTAGCATGGACCTTACTTCTAGATGACTGAAGTTAGGTGAAGTCTGCCTGCCATGGCTTCAATACTCCACAGCTGCATTACCCCATAGAAGGGTTCTTGGAGCTGTCAAGAAAATGTCCCAGGTGACGTTGCTCCCTGGTGACATTGATTTCTCCTGCATGTTTGCAGTGTGAGGAGAGTCTGCCACTAACCAGTCAGCAGTTTTGGGCACCTCATCTCCTATATTTGGCACTTCACATAATACCATGTTACCAACACTGACTTTTCAGCTTGTAACCAGCACATGTGCAAAAACAGATGGAATTAACTAAGTAATGGAAATACTGGATTTAGAAATAACTCTTTGTTAGAGGAAGAAAAGCTTCAGAGTTATTAATATAGAGGGAAATCAGCCTAGCGAGATAGATCAGATATATAATTGGTGAAGGTGTGTTGATCACAATAGTACTTTAATAACTTCTTCTTTTTAAACACTGTCACAAACAAATCAATGGATGTCAGTCAGTTTATCATTCTCTGTGGTTAGAGATTAGTTCCTGGGAAGAGTGCAATATCTTAGCATGACTACGTAGTATTAAATAATTATTCAATGTGAAGTTATACTTTTCACCAGCACTGACAACAACCTGTAATGTTGTTTTGCCTGAGCAGAGAATAAAATGTTCTGATCCATAATTGCCACATGTACCAGCCCACATGGATGTCTTAGATACTCAAGGACATATTGATCAGCACCTGTGTGGAGAAAAATGGATTGAATCCTAAGGAAGTACAACCAGCTGCTGCCAGAGAATTAATTCAGTTCACCCTAACATATTTACCTACTGCTTGACTCAGTTTTACACACACAAGGATTTAGTGCTGTTTGGGATGCCACAGGTCATCTAAGATGTCCAACTGT
Source organism: Psittacus erithacus (assembly GCA_009867235.2). Classification (NCBI taxonomy): domain Eukaryota; kingdom Metazoa; phylum Chordata; class Aves; order Psittaciformes; family Psittacidae; genus Psittacus; species Psittacus erithacus. The sequence goes on along the minus strand of WYDI02025169.1, from coordinate 12,133 downwards.
GGCTGGCAAACACCCCATGGCCCTGGCCTGCTGGAGGCCAGGCAGCTTAGGTGACACTGTGCAGGCACCCAACCAGCCACAGACATCTCTAATGCCTGGCTGCTGAGCAGCTCCCTCCACCCCAGGCATGTCTCAGCTGGGATGCCAATAACCACAATGGAATCCTTGGCACTAAAACTCTCAGTCCCCCATATTCAGATTTTGTAATCTCAGACTGAGCCCTGCTCTGAGTGCTGGACAGTTATGTCATGTCTTGTCTTTTGCTATCTTGCTAAAGAAGCTGGAGTAGCCTCTGCAGAGTTTCATTTATCAAGGGCTTAGCAATACTCATGGGTCCAAAGGGCCTGGAGAAATTCTCCCTTCCACTCTTATCTCAGGTGCAGGGAACATCAGGAGAAGCTGATAGTGCCTGCAGCTCTCACACAGAGGAGTCCAAGGTAAACTTTTCCTGGTGTCACCTCTCCTTCCCTGACCTACCCTCCTTTCCCACAGCACATTAACCACATCAGCCCCCACTACCCTGTCCCAGTCTCACCTAAAAGGTCTCTCACTCCACGTGCTCCAAAATCAGAGTGCAGAGGAGGAATAGCAAAATACAAGGAGGAAAGGGACAGCATGTCAAGGAGTTGTTTGAGAGGTTGCGGACTCTGATAAATTAATTCTTGCTGTAATCCCACTAGATGTAATAAACTGCAGAGACAAATTCACTCCAGTGCCCAGGGCTCTAGTAAATTGTCTCCTATAGGCCCAACCCAAATGCTATAGAAACCAATGCATCTCCTTCCAATGACTTCAATGATCTTGAAATGACCTTGGCATCATTTCTTCTGCTTCCCATCTTTTCTTCTCTGTTTTCCCTCTGTTGCAAAATCTTACTACCTGAAATAGGCTGTGAATTATGTCAACCAGCTACAGAAACTAGCTTCTTTCAGGAATCTGTATTATATTCTGACAGATAATGCATCTGTGCAAATCAGCCTAAAACCAGGAATTTAGACCTGCTGAAACTAAGCTGAGAAAAAAACAGAAAGAAACTATCATTTGAAATGTGGATCTCCTACTAACTTTTAAAATGATGTGGCCATGATCTCAGTTAATCTGTTCCATCTGTGACACTGCTATAAATAATACCATTTTCTCTGTGTTTGCATGTCTTCATAAATCCACTGCAAGGGGACTCTTTCAAATTTTATGTATAAATGCTGAAATTCTTTATTCAGCTATTGAACCAGTCCTAAGTGCCATATTCTCTTCTTTTTTTGAACTTTGGGTGGTTGGACCAGGCTTATACCTGAGAATTATTCACTTCCCATATTCCTCCTACCATAGAGACATGCCAGTTTATGCATCCAGCCACAATCTTAGAATTATAGAATGGTTTGGGTTGGAAGGCACCTTAAAGCTCATCCTGTTCCAACCCCCTGCCATGCTCCAAGCCCTATCCAGCATGGCCTTGAACACTGCCAGGGATGAGGCAGACGCAGCTTCCTTGGGCAATGCGTCCAGCTAATTCGTATTATCCAGATAACCGAGAGGCATGATAATGGCTTCGAATTAGTACAGCTGGGGACATCACTATGAATTAACTAAACCAAGATGAAAGGTGCTGCACATCTTTCCCAAGCTCCTGTGTTGAAACATGCTTCAACAAAGACAACAAAAATAGAAACTTAAAAAAAAAACCAAAAAAAACCCAAAACCAAACAAACCGAAACCGAAACCAAAATAAATAAGCCCAAACAAACAAGCAAATAAAAACCCCAACAACATCAGAAAAAAATATTCTGTTTTTCCTTAGCATAATGGATATACTTCCATACTTCAATAATTCCCATTTAAAGGTGCATTTATACATAAAGATGAAGCACTGCTCAGGAAAGGGTACAGTTAGATAGAGGCACGGGATGAAAGAAAGTCTTGCAAAAAGACATAAACCACCCCAGGGGTGAATAAACCAGAAGTCAGCTGCCCAGAAATCTGCAGAAGATACTCACAACCGGCCCAGAGCAAGTGAGGCCTCAGCTGACCTCTGCCCGTCCCCATTGTCCTTAAGAACATATTGGCATAGTTACAGTTCATTTTGCCCTTGGGTAAAAGGATAACTAGGTGACCTGTAAGGAGCCACACAGCCCTGTTTTTTCCAGCTATAATTCTCAGCTATGTAGGAAACTGGTGCAAAAAAAGAGGCCATTTTGTTCAATATCACACCTGGGTTCCCATCTAGGCATTAGGAGTATGGCATGTCCCATGATACCCAGAGCTTTGACACTGCTAGGAAAAACGTATGTTTAAAAGGATACTGATTCTGTTTCCATTTAAAATAAATAGCAGTTGGTTTCCTATGCTTTTTTGTATAACCCAACAAGTACTTGTTTAAGTAGCTTCTTCAATAAGGGTATGAAAGGTTTCTTTGGCTGAAAGCTGTTCAATATTGCAGCCGATTTACAATGAAAGGCATGACTAGAAAGCAAGCTCAACTGCACTGATTTCTAAGTACATAGCAAGGAGCATCTCCTGTGACTAGGCTGAGTTTGCAGACTTAAAAACTAAGGTATGCTGCAGAAATAACCTGCTGGATTTCCTATTCTGCTATGCCCAGGTCAATTTCACTGTCTTCAGCAGAGGTTGTAGTTAACCTAACTAATTCATGTTAGAATTTTATTGCTATTACATGGCAGTCCACTGGCGTTGTTTCCTTGTTTTTGAAGGACCATGGGATCAGGCCTTTGTACTCTTCCTGAGTCAGAATCTGGACAGAAAAGTTAAACTCAGATTTTATACCCAGGATGTTGCAGATGGTACATGTACTGCACACTGGACATTTGGGATACAATACTCGTTCTCTCAGTAGTGAAGAACAGACCTTTTACTGTCTCTTGTAAAAAATACTGAATCATTTATTAAATTACTGTTATTAGGGCTGTCAAACAGATAACAGTAAATGACTGAGAATTTATTTTTTTTTCACCTTTGCATCCTATCTCATTGCTGCCATGCAACACATGCCCTTGCATACCAATTGAGTGAGGAAATGGTGTAGCCGCAATTAATTGTTGTTTTGTTTAACGGACACTGTTCAATGGGAGAACCAGGATTTTGTGTGGCAATTAATGACCTTCCCTTACTCTGAGTCTTCAGTTTTACCTGATTGGCTTGGGGAGACAGTAAACAGAGCAGGGAGCGTTTCTCTGCTTTATCTCAATAAAAACATAGTGTGATTGCTGAAAGGCTTAGCTGAAGGGGTTGAGGACTTTCTATCCTCCATGATGCCCATTTAAAGATGCAATTATTTTAGAAATTACTAGGTTTCTGATCCCAGTTCCATTATTAATGGGAATTTATTTCCAAAAGCTGCCAGCTTCAATCAGCAGGCTGGGACAAAGGGCAAATGGGCAGCACAAGACAATCATCATGGCTAGCCTGCTTCCAGTATCTGAGTTGGCTGGCTAAAGCTAGCCCACATGCTTGCCATGTACAGCCATCACTCCTGAGGGTGTTTGACAGACACGTTTTTGGACAGACCAAAACCATCACAGCCCCTCCAGACTCTGTGAAATAAAAATTAAGCCCCATACATCATCTTGTAGACTACAAATTTGTATTACTTACACTTTGTGAGTAAATCAACCACTAAATTATCACTCTGCATCAACTCCTGAGCAGTCAGTGATTTACAGATTGCCACTCAGTAGGTACATTTTTCACAGTGCTTGAATGTGACTTGACCGCAGCACAAGTACATAGTGAACACTGCAATTGCCACTTCTCACTAATTATGTGGAAAAATCCACTGAGGGAAAAAGAAACTCCTGCATTAGGTTCTTAGCTAACAAGAAAAGGACATGAAAGATAAATGTACATCTTTAGAAATAAATAGAATACTTTCTTCATCCATTAAAAAAGCAGAACTACTACCAGCAAATTGGTTTTCACCCTCAAGGGCTTTGAAGAAAGAAAAAGGAAGGTTAGATTCACAGCAAAGTGCAGGGTACTGAGTAAGTGTACAGAGCATGACAAATCATGCCCAAGGCATTGCTGCTGAGGCAAAGCTGCTGGTATTTAAAGTTGATTGAACAGAACAACAAACAAGGATGTGTTCAGGTGCTCTGGTTCCTACAATGGGATATGTGGGCAAAAGCTTTTGTGGGGTTGCATTCAGGATATTACACCAGAAATGTCAATACTCCTGGTTCAGAAAGGGGATTGAAAATAACATTAATTAAGGTTTTAGCTATGTTACTAACTTTGTGCCCATAATCTCAAGGACAAAATGTTCAGACTGAATTTCCCCTCTCTTGCCTACTGTTTCGACAAATTATGTCTGGATATCACTGCAAGACCACAGGAGCATTCAGAGGTGTTAAATACAAGTAGAGCTCAGCCCTGCTGCTGGAACTGACCCACCAGTTCAGCTAATGGAAAACATATTTTGCAATGAGGAAAAGAAGACTTTTATTCAGTTTTTAAGGCTCACCTATTTCCTACTTCTTTTTCATAATTCTGTTAGCCAAAAAACCTAGATGCATAATAAACAATAGTCCAAATTAAAAAATATTATTTTATGTACCAATTTTTGACATCTTTAAGGGGCATATTTTGCAGAAGATGAGTAATGAGTGATGAGACATCTTTGGCCCTAACCACCAGTGTCCCCCTAAAGGCACTGCATTCTCCTAAATTCATCTGGAGTTTATCTGAATGGTCTTTCAGGTCTACCTAGCAGGATGCAGTATAAAGTGGACATGGAGCAAGCCCATGCAGGACACTAAGTAACAGAAGGTCTAATCCTGGGATATACAAGCCAAAATATCTGCAAGAAGCTGACAGCAGTCAGCACCAAAGACATAAGAAAACATTTTTTTTCTGGAAATCTTAATTACTCTCAGGGAAAAAAAATCCCAGGCCTGGACCAGTTTTGAAAGTAAGGTGAGTACCTGCCACAGGCAATCCCACTAGTGAGTCAGGAAGGAGGAGATATCACAAACACCTTGATGTTCCTTAAAGCCTCCTCAGATTTGCACAGAGCTCATTCTTATCCCTACCCCTCCAAGCTTCCTAAAACAGACTTTGCTGCCTGGTTTTGCCTTTTCCCTTTGCCCTCTCTGCTCACCTAAAGGTCTGAGTAGTCTCTCCACCTTCAGTTGTGGCTGAAGTCCCTGGTGACAGCTGCCACGCTGTTATCCCAGCTTCTGTCCATTCCCAGTTCAAAGCCTGGGGCCAGCAGTAGGGTGAGGAGCTTGGCCTTTCGTGCAAATTAATCCCATTTCTAACTTTTGCCATGGGAGAATAAAGTATGGAGACATGGCCAGAGTGGGGAGAGAGGGCCAGAAAATATGAGTTGGTAATTTAACGTAAAAAACAGCACTGACTGAGGTGGAGAAATATGAGTTGCAACTTTCAACAACTGGTAATTTTGTGAACATCTTTCCCATCCTTATCCCAGCTCAACTCCCTTGAGCTGCTGCCCTTCAAAATAATCATTTTAAAAGAGCTACTAGCAGCTAGTCCCCACTCATACTGAGACAGGTACAGATACCAATGAAGCCGACAGGCAGAGCTCACGTGGCACACAGAAAGCTGGAGCTCAGGGCTGTGACATCTTGCAGGACAAGAGAGAGAAGGGCTTCAGATCTCTGTTCCTCCAGCCTATGCTTAACCCTGAGCCAAGATGCTTTAGATATCTGATTAGTGGCATCTTGCTCTGGCTCCTGCTATTCTCTGCTGGCACATTTGACCTTTAATTTGGAAAGGAAACATTCAGCCTGGCCTTATACCTTGGAAAGGATGCTGACACCTACCATGTATTTTTACTTGGAAGTGAAGTAATTTCTAGTCTCTTTAATACAGTAGATAGCTGGGGTGACCCATGGGACAAGCTAGATGGATGTTTTGGGAACGGTGATGCCTAACTAAAAGCTCAGCTTGGAAAGGCTTTCCATGTTTGTGAGTCTGCTGTTAGTTTGGAATTTATGTATCTGCTAGTATGTGAGAGCTCCTCTGACACTAGGCAAGATCCAGCACATTCAGAGCTTTAAATATTCCCTTTTCAGACTTTTGACCTTGAGGAACCTGGAGTATGCCGGGGTATGGCATGAGTCCAGAATGTCCTCCAGCAGAGGACATCTTCCATCACACACCACTCCAGGAGCAGTGGGTGGCCAGGAAGATCATGCCAGGGTCAGAAAGGATTCTGAGGAGACGTTGTCCATGAACCAGGCACTGACAAGGAAGGGAGATAATACAGAGCAAAGAACAGTCAAGAAGCAAATATATTGTCATTTGGCACAATCAAGTATTGTTATTTTTAAGCTGATTGAGACATAGTTATAATAATGAAGCCATAAGAGCGCTGCTGTACAGCACATCACAGTTCAGTCTGTCCTCTACATAAGCAGGGGCAGCCTTCAGACAAGGAGGGAATGATCAGCATGTTGTATTCCTCCAGTCAGGCCATGTGTTAAAAGTACTGCAGGTACAACCAAAAGGACACCTTGAATGCAGAAAGAGCTGCTTTTTGGGTGGTAGCATACTGCAGCCATTTTTTTAAGAGGACCTTATAAATGCTTTTCATTATGTCAAACAAGGAAACAACAGGAACAACAGGTAGCAACAACGTGAGACTCACTTGCTCCCAACAGCAATTAAAACATTCACATGCTTTGCAATATAGCAGTAACACATGCCCTTGATAGCATGGTTACTTTACTCCTATCATTTACTTTGGGAAGGATTCCTTATATGTACTTACTTCATGCTTTTTGGGTGTCATCTATGCTGAGCATGCAGGAACATTAAAGTAGGAAAAAAAATGGCAGAGATTCATTTCATACAGTGTTCCAGTTAACCAGTAGGGTTTAAGTGGTCCTGGTAGCACATTTCCTAAGCATCTCACCACCCTTCCTCAGTGCATTCCTTCTCATAGCACTTCTGCAATATTTTCTAAACCCATATGACAGAAGAATAATTAAAATACAGATAGTGAGGCTCATTTGACTATTTATTACACCACATCCATACAAGTAAATATAACAGCTAAGGGACTCTTATCCGACAAGCTGGCACAGCACAGCCTACATCCCTGTAGACACCCCACTTCCACTAAACTAGAGCAACTTCATCCAACTTGCCTGCAGGGGATAGTCCAAGGCCTGTACTAAACCAGGCTTTGTCCCATACAGCATCAGCTGGCCCAGGCCAAAATGATGTAGGAAGCATGCTATGAACTTGGCACAAGCTCCTATCTTTACTCCAGCACCAGCCAGAGTTGTTGTAGTTTATAATAACAGAATTAAAAAAACCCAAAACATCCCAACACTGTTTCCTAGGCATCCCCCACAACAAGGCAGAAAAGTACAAGTGCCATGAGGCTAGGAATGAACAGTGGGAAGCTGCACCATGAAGCCACTTTGTCAGCTGAACCAGGCACTTCCAAAGTAAAGATTTCGTGACTATACCTCCTCAGTGTAAAACACCATTTCACGTGCAATGGTCAGTGGAACTGCCAACAGGACAGAACAAATTGATTGAAGTTTATAATTTTTCTAGTGCACCTCATGGTATCACTCGGGTATCACAGTAAGAAAGCCCCACCTGGGGGACCACAGGGAAAGAGAAGTCATGCACCACCAATAAATATGCTATTGATCCTAGACTCATTGTGGTATCCTCATAAGTAGTATCTATAAAGCACCAGTAATTATTTCTGTTTTTCACCCTTTTATAAACATAAACATTCTGTACCAGAAGTGTTACTCAAATAATATGTTCACATAAAATTTCATTTTCAGTGGCTACTTTTTGCAGTTATAAACCGTACTCCAAAAGACCAAAAAGGGCTTTATGGAGGTTCCCTTGAGGGCTTCCTTGAAATCTTCCTTGAAGGCTTCTGGAGAATAATGGTGACATAAGTTTGAACCAAATCAGAATCTACCTCAAGAAATATTTGAGGGTCAGACTCATCAAAGAACTGGATTCAGTGGGCCACCTGAGAGCTTTGTAGCTGAACCAAGAAGAAAGAACCTCACATATTTCTGTGTATTTTCCCTTATACAATGCAATGACTTTCTCACATCTTCTACTTTAATGTAATACACTGGGGGTGTAAATTTTTATTTTTAAAAATGCAGTTCTCATACTCCTAATATTCATAGTGCTATAAGTGGCTTTAAGGTAGATGGAAAAACAGAGACAAAAATACATCAGAATAAGGGGTTATCCTGAAGAAGACCAATTCCCTTTCAGACTCCTTGGATCCCTCCTAGTAGATACTTCAGGTAACCACGAGTAGGCTGAGAAACTTGTGTGCAGTCAGACTGATGCCAAGGGTTAGTGGCGTGCAACAGAGCAGCAAGGAAACTGAGTCACTAGAGCTTCACAAAGTCAGACCGTCAAGTTTCACAGCTCATGCTGGATACCACACTGGCACATTGAAACTGCAGGTGGTACTTAAGCAATCTAGTTTTAAACCTCCTCAGACACATTGCTACTAGCTCGAGTGAAGCCATGGTCTTAATCCAGTCAGAGAGAGCTAAACTGGGTATTCTATGAATTTCTGCCTTGTACAGATGAGAAGCAATTGACCAGAAGGCTGCATTTTCTCTAGTTTTAACCTTTAGCCTTCTTCCAGACACATAACTCTCACCAAGCCAAACAATAAATCACATTAAGAAGGAAACATTCATCTACTCTCACATAAAATCCTAGGCTATGACATAATTTCCATCACATTTAATTGATCCTCAAAATCAGGACTGATATGGGGGGAGATGTTGTGACATCAAAGGCAAGGATCGGGCATTTTCCTAATACAGAAGACTGTCATTTGCAGATTAATCATACTGATGATGATGATGCAAATATACATGTAGTAATGCTAGCACATCATCCTGAAAATGTATTAACAGAAAATGAGGCAAGAACAGCAAGCTTCATTCAGGCTTGCTGCAAGCTCTGTTCAGGTAACAGGATACAAAATTAACCCTAACTAGTGGAGTATCATCCTCCTGCAACCGTAGCCTTCAGCAACACATTTGAGAAGCAAAGAGGCTTTGTTCATCCAGTGATGTGCCTACAGCCAGTCCTGGTACATATTATGATAATATTTCTGCAAGATGCTTATAAATTGCTATCAAGATGGCTAAGCCATGCCAGAGCTGCAAGGTTCTAATCTTTCATTAGCAATGCCTTGTGCTGAAAGAGTTAAGACTAAATTCATGGCCTGACTGATGTTAGACAATTATCTCTTATGTTAAAGTCTCAATGTTACCTACTAAAGAGCAGCAAGTATGAGTACAAGTGATTCTCTTTTGAATAAGGTATAGAGAAGGCAGATTGTAGCCTTGTGATTTCAGTATTCTCAGTTACCTCTAACGTGACATTAGATAGTCCAGGAACACCCAGCTCTGTCTCTAAGATGTTATAGTTCTAAAAAGCAGCCTGGGGATTTGTTTTTTCCATGATAGGGAACCATTGCCCTGGTTAACGAACCGGCACAGTTTGGTTCTTTGCCAACCAAAATCCCAGTGGAAAGAAACTACCCAAGGATACAAAGCAAACATAAACCTCATGCAGAACACCTAGGTACCAGAACCCTGAATACGCTCACTACACAGGACTGTTAGCCGGGGCAAAACCTAGAAATGGACATGAGCTAAAATCAAAGCTGTTTAATGCTGCCATCAAGCAATTCCTGCCACTCCCAACATGAAGGATCCCACAGAACCACATGGATCTGGGACACTGAGGAGCAAAATATTTCTTCCATCTGTCCCAGGAAGAAAGTGGTTCTGTGCTCACTCCTCAGCAAATACCAAGACAGTAAAATAAATCCATTGAGGCTTTTGCAATAGAGGCCAGTCCCAAAGTGGAAACACAAGTGCTCTGGTACGAAGCCAGATATATGACCCAGACTCTTTCCACCTCCCTGCCACCTGCTGGGTTAGTAATTGTACTAATGCTTTGTTACCAACCTGTATCTGTCCCTAGGACACAGTATGGATGTTTCTGGTATACGGTGGAACCTCCACCTCTTGCTGATGAGTTCTTTCATATATGATCAATAAACAATTCATTCAACTCCATAGCCCTTTGAAGCTGAGGATAAGCTTGTTAGCCAGACTGTCTTGTGGCATACATCTAAGGTGTCTTGCTCCTGGGGCCACTGGCACACTGAGCAGCGTGGACCCTTAGCACTTCCCGGAATAGTACTCTTAACAAGTGTTCATTTTCATTTGAAGAGTTGCTGCAAGCAGTGAGGCAGAGGAGCCTCCCCCATGCTGTGCATGTTTATGTATAAATGTGAATCTTTCCTACCTTTCATCCATGAAAGCTGAAGCATCATCAAATGTCCTCGTTTACTGAAAATTTACATGCTGGTGCTGATAGAGAAGCAGCTTTCATTCCACATTATGTACATTCCTCTAGACCTGCACAAAATTAATTTTGGATTGTAGTAAATAATTGCCGTATTATTTTTACTTGAACCAGAGTGGCAATCAAAATAGATTGTAGTTAATGTGTTGTACAGACAGTGAAATACAGGAATAATCTTGGGAAATTCAAGACATTTACAAAAAATTAATCATCCCTTTTTAGGCTAAGTAAGTCTAGCATGTGGCAAGTATATTTGGGTTAAGAAAGCATTTCTAAGCTGTCTTTTCACCTCTGCCTAAGATGCCACCCTTTCAAAATGTGTTTTGCATATGCAATTTTAGCAAATTACACGCCCAGCAATCCAGTCAGCAAATTTTGCAGGAGGACATATTAAAACATCAAATCGGAAATCATTATGCCTCTCTAATGTGTTAATCTTTCCCACTGTCACTTTTAAATAGATGGTGAGATTTCACCCCACAACTTTGTGTCTAAACAATGATAAATCTTCTGTTAACACAGAATCAACCCTACTTAGTGTCACTCTGCCTTAAATTCAATAGTCTGCAATGCTGAAGCAAATTCAGACCAACTACAGATTGAACAAACACCAAGTAAAAGCAACAGTGGTAACTAAAATTAACCTGACATTTTACAAGAGAAAAAGAGAACCAGTGTCAGGGCCTCTTCCACATCCTCTCAAATGCTAAGCACGGAGCCACAGTTTCAGTTTGTTCATAACAGTGCTTCTCATACTGATCTAGAGAGAAACTGTCCTTTAACTCAGGGCACCTACAGCACGCTTAATGCTAACTTCTGGAAAGCACTAGTGCCATGTTTAGTAGTCACTATTAAGGATTACTTGGAAGAAATCAAAATCAGGGAGATTTACCATAAAATTGCTTGGTGTTGATGAAAAGTGAGTACAGTTTACCATACGCATCCTCATGTTAATGCAGGCTGTGCCACAAGACCCAAAGAGCCTTCCCTCATCCCTGTCCTCTGGGGAAGAGGTAGATGGAAAATTACATTCCCACCTGGGGAAAATTTTCAAGAACTGAAAAAAATTCTCCCCCCCCAAATCAGGATGAGAAATGTCTGTGTCCATTTGAATAAATAAATGAATAGATTAGTTGGGTTTGAAAAGATATTTCAATTCAGTTTTAATGATTTTGGTTTTTTTCACCATACAGTTTCAGTAGAAAAGTCACCTTTCAAAGGAGACAAATTGAATTGTCTACATATCTTTGTTTAACATCTTTGTCAGCAACATGGACCCAGCACCTGGTCTGGGGCAATCCCAAGCACAGATACTGGCTAGGCAGAGAATGGATTGAGAGCAGCCCTGAGAAGGACTTTCTGTGTTGACTGACAAGAAGCTCAACATGAGCCGGCAGTGTGCGCTCGGAGCCCAGAAACCAACCGTGTCCTGGGCTGCATCAAAAGGAACATGGCCTGCAGGTCGAAGGAGGTGATTCTCCCTCTCTACTCTTATGAGACCCCACTTGGAGTACTGCATTCAGCTCTGGGCCCCCAGCACAAGAGGGATGTGGACCTGCTCAAGTGAGTCCAGAAGAGGTCACAAAGATGCTCTAAGGGCTGGAGAACCTCTCCTATGTGAACAGGTTGAGAGAGTTGGGCTTGTTCAGCTTGGAGAAGAGCAGGCTGTGGGGAGACCTTAGAGCAGCTTTCAGTACCTAAAGGGGGTCTACAAGAAATCTTGAGAGGGACTTTTTATATGGGCATTGTCGTGGTTTAGGCC
>WYDI02025168.1:0-38298 GCA_009867235.2 Psittacus erithacus | reverse complement strand
TACCAGCATCCCGCTTGCCCATGAGGCCGAAGCACTGCTGGGGCCGGGGTCTCCGGGCCATCCTCTGAAGGAAGTGCTCCAGCGGCAGCGGCAGCTCCTCCTGCGGGGTGACAGCGGCCGGCGCTCAGCCCGGAACCCTCCCCGTCCCCGGAACCCCCAGCGCCAGCGGAGCCCCGGCCGCTCCCGACACCGGTCCCCGGGCCGCGCAGCTCCCGCCGGGGCTCACCTTCGCCTGGTCGCCGTCGGACCAGTCAGACCAGTAGCTGAGGTCGTCGGAGGCGCCCATCTCCTCGGCGAGCGCCCGCGCCGAGGCCAGGAGAAGCACGGCGAAAGCCAGCGGGAGTCTCATCGCCGCCTCGACGTCCTGCGGGAGGCAGAGGGTGAAGCACCGGCACCAGCCTGGGAGCATGCACGAACATTGGCCCTGCGCACACACACTCACACCTTCCTCCCACGGTGCACACCTGAATGCACACTCCTTCGCACATACACACACCTAGTTGCACACCCACAACACCCCACCGACTGCTACATACACCTCCAGATATACACGCACCCCACACATAGAGATGTGCAGTTAGATGTAGACATACAGATAGATGCACACATCCAGAGGTACCCCTCCTCACTTAGGGTTATACATAAAGACACCCTCAGACACAGACACACATCTAGATACTCACACCTTCCCACATACACATACACAATCAAATTCACCCCATTCACACACATACCCAGGTCCATACACATCTAGTTATAAACACATCTGCCCAGAGATACAGCTCTCTAAACACACACAGACACACGTATCTAGAGGTACATTTTGCACATTCAGATACACAGATAGAGACAGGCACAAAGCCACGCCTGCACATACAGACACACACGTGTGGTCACACAAGCATGTTTAGGCACCCTCCCAAGGATGCATACACATATAGACACCCCCCCCCACACGCATACAGGCAGACCCACGCTCACAAACGTGTAGACAAGCGCATCCTCACGTATACAGGTACACATGGGCGGACAGGATCCCGGAGGCACACACACCGTCTATACCGGGGAGGGCGGGCGCTGCTCTCCGTGCGCATTAGCCGTCTGCGGGTACGCTCCCCACTTTATATACCTGGAGACGGGGAGGGCCGAGGCAGCCTCATTTGCCTAAACGAAATTACCCTCGGTTTTATCGTCCCAGCCCCGCGACAGACCCCGCCCCACAGAGCAGCCTCCGCCCCTTCTCCCGCGGTGCCTCCGGGGCTGCTCGGGGCCGAAAGGAAGAGGTGGCCGGTCCCGTCCTATCCCCTCCGATCCCGTCCTATCCCGTCCGGTCCCGTCCTATCCCGTCCGGTCCCGTCCTGTCCCGTCCCGTCCAGTACCACCTTCCCTTCCGGTTGCAGCTTCGGGCCCCCGGGACCGCCCCGTCCCGGCCGGTGCCAGGGAGCGCCTGGGCGACGGCAGCGGCTGCGGGGTACTGGTACAGGGTGCAGATGTGGATGTAAGGATGCAGATACCACTTTTCGCTTCTCCCCGCGTCCCTCCACCGAAGGGAGAGCTGGTTCCCCTGGCGAGCGGTGGGTAGGGGTCAGGGGAGCGGGAACAGCCCAAAGCAGGGAGCGGTGACCGGCGGACCAGGCAGTGGGACTGTCGGCAGCGCCTGGGCGAGGTCCTGCCAGCCGCGTCAGCGGGGAGCGTGGCGGGACCAGCGGGTGCAGGTCCGGGGAGCCGGGAAGCACTCGTGTGTGCTCTTGCTGAGGGTCTGTCGGCACAAGGCAGCCGGCAGGCACAGCCAGGGTGACTGCTCTGATGGGACTGATGCCTTCACTGAAAGTGACCCAGTCTGTCCAGCAGCACATATCTGCCTTCATCCTTCCCCTACGACAGCTTGCATTGCTGCTAGCATTCGGCTCAGATAACTGTTGAGGTTATCTTCCATTTCACTTTTTTTTTCATCTTTTTTCTCCAAGGTCAGTTGTACAAGGTTCTTCTCAGTTAACTTCGGTGGTGCCTCAGCACCTGTGTTGTCATGGTGTGTGGTAGCACAGCCTAAATCAGATGCTGAGCAGCTTAGCAGGAGCTAAGAGCGCTTCTTTTGAGAAAGAAGGGAGTGCTCAGGAGCTGGAATCATCTCCCTGGTACCCACTTGCTTTAGAAGGTGGCCTCCCTGACAGTGGTAAACCTCTTCAAGGACCATTCACTAGCATATAACTGTGCATACAGGGAGGGGCCAGCACCTTCTTTGCTAAATAAAGGCACAATTAATATCAGGCCTCCCTGTTGACCAGAAATGCTCCTCAGGACCTGAAACATTATCCAAAGAACAGCAGGCATGAGCTGCTTCCTGACTCTGGGAGGTCTATAGACACTCTGCACATAAATAAGATTATGGCCTAATGATCTGAGGGTCCCTCTGAAGTCAACACAGACTGCTTAAGAGGGCGGTTGAGAAAAAGTGTGGTTTGGAGAAGGCTGGTGAGGGACTTCATATAGCCCAAGCTCCCACTGTGGGCACCTCTACTGAGACCTCACACAGCATGAATGCTCCTCATTCTCTCCACCGGCCAACTCTGGGAACCCAATCCATCAACAAACCGGCCAACTCCGGGAACCCAATCCATCAGCTTTTTGTGCTGCAGCTGTGCAGCATTCCCTTTGATGTGTGAACTCTGAAGACCCTTGAAGGAAAATTGTTTTCTTGTAGGTTCGGGTTGGTTTTATTTTTTTTCATTACGCTATTTCTGCTCACTGTAATGACAATGGAGCAGAAGGTCAGGTACCTCATGCCAGGCTTGCCAAACCTGTGAGTGTTGATGAAGCTTATCTTTTACAGAAAACTTGAGAACTCTCAGCTTCCTGTGAAGATAATTTTGGTCATCCAGGAGTCCGTGATAAGTACGATGAATTTGAAATGAAAAGCCCTATTTGTTCCGTAATTCAACATTTTATCAAAATGAACACAATCATAGCTTGACCTGTAAAATCACAGACATTTTCTTTTTGGGGAGACCAAGAGATGGAAAATTAAAAAGGGGTCCTTTCTGTTGATCAGAGATTTTAATGAATTCAAGTACTTCATCTCAGACTGTTCTAATAGTTTGGGTGGGAGTGAAAAAATGACTAATAGGTCAAGCTTATTTTTCTCTTTCTCAGTTTCTAAAATAAATTGACTGCTTAATCTTTCTTTGACCTGCAATATCCAGACATTAGGCTATGAACTTTTCTGGAAGTGAGGAGATTTCTTGGCTAATGAACAACACTGATTCCTAGGAAGACTTTTTTAGTTCACTTTTTTAATATATATAAAGAGGAAGTAGAAGGCTCAAATAAAGGAGCAAGAGCTACATCTTGACATGGAAGCTGGTCAAACTCCTGCTTTTGTGCTGCCCTGCCCCTGCCCTAGGGGTGCACAAGAATAGGTTAAATGTCCTTTGTGCACAAACAAAAAACAAACCCCTCACTTTGGCAAAAAATTGCCCCTGACTCAGACATAAGATATTAGTGGCTTTTTATCTAGTCACTAATTGCCTTGTGAATAAGTGTGTGAGAGAGCACACAGGTACAAGATGTCTGTGTTGAATACTCCTGCCCTGTCCATGCTCGGGGCACAGATCCTGCCCTCCTATTACAGTCAGACTGTGTGATTTATAACAACCAGCATGAAGATTTTTGTTCGTAAATAAGGAAATCATAAGACCCAAGGTAAGCCAAATAAGGGCTGACATTTCCTGTGGATGTGACAGAGAAAGGTGCTTTTGCAGTTCTTATCCAGACATTTCCCTAATCAAGGTTAGGGGCTTATTAAAGGTGCTTGTTGTGGCCCGAATCTCAACACTAATGGAACACTATTTGGGAAGAAATTGTCAATGAAGCACAACTCAGAGAACTGTAGGTTTGATGGGTTTAATATGATACATGCTGTGTGATGATCCTTGTGAAATGTTTGAATTTTATGATGATGTTTTGTTTTCCAGTAAAAAGTCCAATAGCGTAATGATAAGACATATTGGGTGCTACACTGTTATCAAGTGATTCTTACACCATCAACAAACAGCTAATGTGCTATGGGAAAATAGTCAATTGCACGTGACCATGTAAGATTTTGTGCAGAATGCAAATCTGAGTTGTTCAAGTATACACAATTTCAGAGCTATTGACATGAAATGAATGCATCTGGCATTGTTCTTCAGTGGCTTTATGCTATGCAATAATATGCTACATACTTAAAACTAGAGCCTAATTCTCATATGTATTGAGATCTCTTTTTTCATCACTTTGCTAGGGATCTACAATTAACAAAGACAGCATCAGACCAGTTATTTCATGTAACTTCCAAACATTAGAGATGAGATGCAGCCTACATAAGCACAGTGATCCTGTCTGTAAACATGCCAGACCTCAGCTCTAATTTATATTGTGAAAAGAACATTGGAAATGTTCTTTCCAAATATACAACTTTGTAAAGTTTGGAAAGAGAGACCATGATTGATGACCTCTTAAATTTTTCATAGGTACATGTCTCCAGGGGAAATAGAATGAATTTGATCACAGATGAGGAGTCTTTGTAACAGTGATTGATTTTGACATTGTAAGATTATTTATTAGTAAAACATCCAATTGGCATTGGAAAAATCAGCAAAACTCACACCACCATTCTGATTTTCTAATTAAAATGGCCAGGTTAATGAATTATTTTCACCTGTATTTTAATTTTTACACTATTACACTACAGGTTTTTCATTGCAATTTTTCCTTTAATGAAGGTGTACATCTTTAGAGCATATGCTTGTACACATTAATGCATGTGATGCATATGTGATAACTATGAATATCTCTCTCCTCCACATCCATAAAGAGTGAGAGATTCTTCTTCTTGTGAAATCAGATGTTATCGATTCAACTGTATTGTGCTCGCAGGCAGGCAAGAAAGGGAGCAGTGAGATGTTCTTCTTTCTTTCTTGCCACAGGAATGTCCTTTCCTGGCAGGTATATACAGAAGCAAGGCTGATCTAAGAGCTGGAAATGCAATGTTAGTCTTTGGTTCCTGTTTTGTAAAGTTAATGGATTTCCCCACTCTTCTGATCCCTGCCATCTTCTCCACTCCCATTGCTGTTCTGGCATCTTGCATCTCACTAACCTAGACTGAGCTTCTTTAACTCTGATCTGAGGACCACTTTTGTCCACACTAAGTTAGGCATATGGATGAGATGTAGGATGAGCTGAAAGGAGGATAAATGTCAGGGTATTAAGATACTGAATGTAAACATATCATGTAAACAAGTAATGCAGGCAAGGCTATCCTCCCAGCCAACTAGTTCTAGAGGCATTCAGCTCCAAGAGGAATAAATGCTTCTTGAGCTACTTGAGAGATCATGTCCTTGGAGAAGAAAGAGCATTTACTCTCAACCATTTGGAGATCTCAGGGAGACAGAAGCAAAGCTATGCAAAGCTGTCTCTATGTCCGTAAGAGCTGTGGGGAAGCTGGTGAGGAGAAGGGCCCCTGTGGCATTTCCAAATCTGTAGTCATTCAAAACAAAAGGGAGAAGATCTGGACTTGCAGCTGCTTGGAGATGCCTTACCATAACTCTCCAAGCAGTTTTCACAAGAAACATGAAAGATGCGACATTTGCTCATTTTTATTCAAGGAAACCATCAGTGAATGACACTCTAGCAACACATTTTAATAGCAAATACGGAACAGTATTAGCCTCGCAGAGACAGTGTCTGTCTCTTTCAACTATGAACCCATTTTTTTCCATATTTGCCATCAGTTGAACTGCTGGGGACAACCATGAGATGTGGCACAAAATATTTCCAGAAGCTGAGGGAGACTGTGAGCATCACTTGTTTGAGCTTGACCAGAAAAAATCTGCAATGTGAACTTCCATTGCAGCGCAAAGGGCTCAGAGCAGCCAAGGAGCAGTTCATCACTCTTGGAAGAAAACTGCTGACATCACTTTGTTCTGATGCAAACAGAGACCCTGTTTGTCTCCTGAATACTTATTAGATTACAAATATATTTATAAATCAGTTGATTTGATTCAAACTGAGCCTTCTGAATCTGGAGCTCACTTTCTGAGGTGTTTTGCTTCAGTTGTGCAAGCATGTTTGAAAAGTACCTCACAGTGACGTGTGAGGATAAAGAGATGGTTTAAATTTAGTTATCAACAGCTTAAAGCAAAAAACTGACTTTTAATCTAGCCCTTGCATGCCTTCTCTAAAGCTTTTCTGTAGGAAGGACAATACTTCTCAGAGACCCCTCAAAGACTGGCCTTGGTCTTATTAAATTTTGTAGATGGATCGTCAAAGCCAGGCCTTTGGCCTATTTTCAACACCCAAGTATCTTCTACCTGATCCTGTCACCAGAACCTGTCCTTGTTGCACTGAGCACTGGCTGGCTCCTATCACAGGTCGTGGTGGAGAAGGATGGTCATGCTGGAGAAGGAACAATCCCAGTCCTGCATGGAAGCAGCACTTCTTGGTTATCTGAGAAAGCAACAGACACATGACAGTTCCATTCACTCTTTCTTCTTCTTCGTTTACTCCTGTGACATGTGCAACAGCAGCCCTCAGTTCCTGGGCAAGAGACTGGGCAGCTTTGCCTCCAGAACCTGCTTCCAGACCTAATCCTCCAGGGAGGATGAGGCTTATTTCGCACTGGGTCCTTCTGCCAATCCCCCAGGCTGCTCATGGCTGCTACGATCTGCACTTAAGTGAAACAGTTTCTTAACTTGAGATCAAACACTGATGAATCATCCTCTTTTTCACTCTGTTTTAGAAACTAGATAATTTATACGGTTATATATTCATTGAATATTAATATTTTTCAGTAACAGTACATTTCAAATATCGATTCAGAAATCAGCAGGATAAAAGTGTATAATTTCAGCAAAATTTAAATAAATTCCATTACTACCACTACCAGTTTTTTAATTGTTATGTTAAACAACTTCTAATCCATAATGACACTATCTTCTCCATTATTTGCACTTGTTGCATCTCAGTGCATCTCTCTCCTTCCTCACATACCGTCAACAGAAGTTCATCACATCCAGAAGTCTTTGAAGTCCTCAAAAATTTTGCTTATGACTTTCCACAATTTTTAGGAGACTTCATTCTAAATCCATAATCCATAGATGAAGCCTGTGCAATGACTTGTAAAAACAAGTTGGCACTTTTTAACAAACATCCATGAATTTAGTGTTGGATGCAGCATTTTGTATTGTGAGTTAAAAGTGAAGTAAAGAAAAAAGAAATTGCCTGAGGATGAAATCAGTGGGAGATCTAAGAGTTCAGGTGCTCAAATTAAGCAGAAAAAAAAGCAGAGGAAGAGAGAAAGTAGCAAGGACAGCCTTTCGTGCTGCTTTGCTATCACTTGAAGTAAAATATCGCTGTATGGCGTGCCTGATTTGTCTTCCATTTTTGAATCTTATGCGTTTTTTTTTTAATCTCTTAAGCTCTAAACTCATGTCTGTGACAAATTCATTTTAAATAGGTCACTTCCTGCCAAATCATTCAGCTGGAGAGATAAAATGTGACATGAATTTATGTGGATCATTAATTACACAGAAGTTTTACAAAAGTAGCTGCCTAACCCAAGAAGGACTTTTTGTGCCAGAATTCAAATGTGTGTCCTGAGGAGGAAGGTGTCAGCGTTGCTAATGGATGCTTTTTTATGTGGGGCTGTTTTATCTGCTTGGTTTTGCTGTCTCTCTGTCATCCTTTCCCACTCACTCCATGCTGACTTTTGAGCAATTTTGAAACTTTGCCACATCTGACACAAATTCTGTGACAAGCTGTGAGCCCCACTTTCATCATCAGAAAGAGGGGAGACACATTCTCACAGAAGTCTTGAGGGACCACCACCATGCCCAAGGAAATCCAAGAAGCCTTCTGTTCCCCCATGGTCCCCACAGCTTGATACGAAGTCCCTGATATGCTGGGATTTATGTTCAGATTATTTGCATCTGTTTCTTCTAGAATTCCTTTTGATATGCATGATGAAAGCTGGGGAGTGTTTGTGGTGGGCTGGAGGACAGAGCAAGAGCATCACACAGCTTTGGGTTGGGCTAAGAAGGAGGGACTCTGTTCAGTGTTTGGGACCTGGCTGCTGTGCCCTGTGGTGCCCTGAAAGTCACATCTCTGTAAGACATCTCTTTCCCACGCTCCCTTTCCATACATTCACATCTCGCCCACTATGATGACTTGCTCCCAGATTCTCCCTGTGGTCAACAGAGACCAATGAACAACATTACCCACAGGTAAATGGGATGTTAAGCTGGAAGCACCTATGCCTTTGGGAGAGTTGTCACTTCTACTGGGTTTGCGTTCATCTGAAATGAGATTACTGGACTGTCCTGGGACACTTGCCAATTGCAGCCCAATGAGTAATTCCGCCAGTCTTAAAGGGAAAATTAATTCTTTGTAAATCTGAGGTATAAAATAAGAAGTACTGAAATCAAGTCTTCTAGGTATACCTGTAAGAAAACATCACTGGGTCATCACTTGGCTAGGAGCAAAAGCTTTCATCGCTTCAAGGCTTCACATAGCAGAGGACTGTGTCATTCCCAAGTCTAAGACCTGCTTTGGCCCACAGCCCAGCCACACCTACAGAGGGCACACACACTCAAGCAGGCATCTTACTTTCTGCTGAAGTCCTTCCCTTTCTTCTCACTTTCAGCAATAGAGATGGGTCTCATCTAGGTTCATAGCATTCTCCGGTCAAGGCAAAATTGTTGTATTTTAGCTAATCAGAAGATGCACGAGGACTTATCTCACACTGGCCATTAAGGTCTGCGCTCTGCCTCATTGCCAGTGCCCTCACAGATGCACTGTAGTATGTGCATGCAAATATTCTTGGTAGTTCGTGTTGATTATTGAAGAGCACCCGGAATGGTTACCCAGGCTGCTGATTTTCCCAGGACGTTTAGAATAGCGAATTCAGACAGAAATGATGAGCAAATCTACAGCTGTGCTAACTCCCACAGAACCTGCCAACTTGCAAGTCCGCTTGGCTTTCTGCACCCACAGCTGCACGCATAGCTGGGTGCATTTGCTGTGCAGTGCACAGGCAGCGCTGTTTGTCCACAGCTAGGACTGTGAGGAAGGAATGGCTATTCAGTTAAACATAATTTAGGTGGCATGATGCTTACCAACAAGTGATGGAACCATATCACACACATTGGATGTATTCCAAAGTGTGGAAGAGAAGTATTCCTGTATTTTCATATGCAATTACTAAATTCTATTAATTTTTGAGAGGATTTAGGTACATAAAAACTAAGGATGTCAGTATTTAAGTTTTAGGTGCTCAGTAAAGCACATAAAAGGAATGAAATCCAGGTTCCTACTTCTGATAAACACCAGGAAGAATCAGATGGTTGAAAATGGAGTTCAAACATCCAGTGCTCAAAGAGTGAGACCATCTGGGGTTAGTCAGTAAAAAGTGTGGACCTCTTATCCTGCCCATCTTCAAGTTAGGCATCTCATCAGCTGTTTGTTTTTCCCTGAAAGCAGGGATCCACAGCCACACTGCCAGAGGGCTGACAGGAATAGCTGTCATCTTTTAAAATAACAGTGTTGGTGCCACTCACTTTTACTAATTTGAGAGGTAGATTACATTTGGATCAGCCATAATTGGTGTGCATTCACTGGACAATGCATAAATGGCTATGCCTATTGCTGAGTAATTTATTCTTGTGTTTAGAAAGGGAGGATGAAGGCACCAATCTCCAGGCAAAGCTCTAACTGGGGAAACCAGACTGAAAGACAATGCTCTTAACATGCGCTGGTAAGCTTTGCAGATATATCGGTACCTCTGATATATCTCCGATTGCAGCACTTCTAATCCATTTTCAAGTAAAATCATTCACAATAGTGGGATAACTCAAGATTTATGCCGGACTGAAGATGTCTACTGTATGGAAGCATGTTGAATAAACATGCTTCAGATGAAAGCCTGAGAGGTGGACAGTTTCCTCCCTATCTTAGGACAAAGATAGTTTGAGCTCATAAAATGTTCACATCTTTCCCTTTGAATGTGCTGATATATAATTCATAAAAATACCAGTTATGATATTTCAAAGTCTGTGTAGCTTACCTCACTTTTTGTGCAGCAAATGACGAGAAACATGTTAAATATATTTGGACACATCAAAGATAAAAATATTACTCATAGATCTGAGGTCTATTACCTCAGGACACATCACATATTCTGTTTTTCATATGTTCTTGAGTATTTCATTAAACATTAGTGGTTTTCTCTACTTTTTATACTTTTCCCTTGATATTTTGCTGAAGAAAAATGGAACATGACAGCATTTGCTTTCTGAGCCAAAGTTTGTACTGTATTTTTTTACTAACTTTTGAAAGCAAAAGTTTGTCTCTGACAGACTGTGATTTTATTACCATTTTTTTGTTAACCTACAGCCAAGGTCTAAACATACAGTCAAGAGTACAACATGGAAAACCAACATCAGGTGAATAAAAACCTTTTCTCTTTGAAACATCAATAAACATATTAGCTAAGGTTTAGACTAATTTTGCCATCTCTATCATCATTACTTCTACTTTAAAGCCATTTTGTCTCTTCTGTGTCTTTTTAGAGAATAAATTATTTTGGTGTGCCTTTTCACGGAAATAAAGCAGTGATTAGGAGAGCATCCCCAGTCCAGAGCATGCATAAGCACCACTTTAATCCTCTTGAAATCAAAACATGCATAAAATTATTTGGCGCCTTCTCTTAAACAGAGGTGAGTCTGTAATTGTTTTTGTAGCTGTGCCTGGAGAACAGAGGCTGTGATACTGCAAGCAGTTCTGGGTCTTTTGTCTCCAAGGATCTTCACCAAATGCCATACTCCCCATGTACTCCCAAAACCTGTGGAAAAAGATGTGACATCTGTGCCAGAGGAGCAGAAAATGGCAAAAGAATTAAAGCATGAAGATCCTCATGAAGCAGCCGCATGCAGCCCTGTATGCAGACAATGTCTTTTGTGTCCTAGAAGACGACTCTAGAAGAAA
Source organism: Psittacus erithacus (assembly GCA_009867235.2). Taxonomy (NCBI): domain Eukaryota; kingdom Metazoa; phylum Chordata; class Aves; order Psittaciformes; family Psittacidae; genus Psittacus; species Psittacus erithacus. Next base: position 27,282 of record WYDI02025168.1, on the reverse strand, counting down.
GGGAGAAGGGGACCTGGCTTATTGAGGGAGGAAAATGCTAGTAAGGGTCACCAAAATATCAAAAAACACCTACGGATGAAAACAGTTCTTCAGGTTACCTTCAGCTGCATGGCCAGTACTGAGGACCAGTACTTGCACTAAATGGGTCTCATAGTGGGGGAGAGAATCCCACCCTTTGAGAATCTGAGAGTCATTGGAGGAGTAAACAAGTAGAGCAAGGCAGGTTAAAAGCTAAAGGCAGAACTGTAGCTCAGGATTGCATGCAGGAAGTGATACTTTTTTGGAGGACACAGAAGTCTAGGACTTGGAGAAAAGTTTTGAGAGGTGTTTCAGCTTTGATTCCATGATTAGAAGCTACAGTGTCCCAGTCAGCCTTCTGGGAGGAATCTTTGCTGTAGAAGATGATCCCCCTTCATGTAATGATATGTAAATAACTGCTTGAAAAGCACAAGAGTGTGTACTCTTAGGCTATCCATGGCTCAGAAGTGCAGAGCATGCTTGCTGTCCCCTGATCTGACTGTGAAGTTACCCTAGCATTGAGACAGGCTGGACTGGATGACCTCCGGGCGTATGTTCCAGGCTAAGTTCTTCTCTGGTGGAGGGGGATGCGCTTGGACATTCCATTGCTCAAGCAGCAAATAGCAGCCAGAGCTGGTTTGGGAAACATGTCTCTAACTCCCTCTTTTCTACTACTTACCTGCAACCATTGTCCCACATGTCCCAGTCAGCATGGTAACTGCTGAGTGAAGTTCATGCTCTTTTTAGCCTGGACACCAGCGCCACAGTCTAACCAAGGACCTGTTTGTCGCAAGCCCAGGGCAGAACTGGTGCTGTGGCTGCTAATGTGGCAAAGATCTGCTGCTGATTTTGGCTTAACACTCTAGCACATCAGCAGAGAATCAGTGGTTTTAACATTTCCAGAAACAAGAATTTCCCCTTAAGTTAAGCTATTTTTGTTTGGGATAAGCAGAACGATGATGTTTGAATAAAACAAGAACTCAAGAAGTGCTCTGCTTTCTGGGCAGAGGGAGAGATGGGGGTCAGTGAGTATTTTTGCACTTTGGGTTCATGACTTAGGCCACATCAATGTGTCATTAGTGATTAGGGTTGCTGTGGTATATTTACTCGAGGGTAAAGAACTATTGCTTGTCTAGGGCTGCTAGTACAATCAAGAGAAAGAAGCAGTTATGGTGACTCTTTCTACTCACAAGGGGAAACAGATGATTTGGATAGTTCATCACTGTCTAGTATATGGTAATTACATTCAAGTTGTAGATGGTCTGAATATAACATAATATAGCAGTGGGGTAATATAAAAATAACAGATATATGATTCTTTTTTCTTCCTTTCCAAAAAGGAGCTATTATATTTATAATTGCATAGAGCAATAGTACTTTTCCTGTTTCTTCAAGATCCATTATACAAATTTCCTGTTCTGTTCTCATCCCCTTCTGAGTGGCTGTATTTCGCAGCTGAGCATTTAGGACTGTTTTTGCTTAGGAGACACTCCAGAGTGTGATTTGTCCTATGACAGTAGGGGTAAGCTGCCTTCCGCAGGAGCCCAGAGTCTGTGTCTTGAGTCGCCTTCTGATGCACACTGTGATGTGTCACAGGACTATCACCAGTTACCCACAATGGGCACCTATTTGCGTCATTCTCTGATTCTTCTCCCACATCCTGGTGGCGAGCATCTGCGTTTTGCTGTGAGACAGAGTTGGTATGTGGCTATGTTCTGTACCTGAATTCAGGAATCTGCCTGCTTCCCAGCCCTTATATGTAATGTAGACATGTATATGTGAGGGTATTTTACCATAATTAAATATTATATGGATACAGTTATATAATCCATCTTTAATCCAACCCCAAAGATGCTTTAGGCATCCTATAGTGATCTTAATCTAGGTCATGTTACCTATGGCATTTAAACACTGGAGAGTAACTGCATCTTCAGTTTTCAGTATAAGAAAATTACAAATTCCCATTTTCACTGAATGCTCCAATGCTTGGCCAATTTGCCTTTAGGGCTGAAAAATGGGATTTTCAGGTTTCTGGATGGGGTAGCAAGCTCAGAATTATATTTAAATCAGAGTAAACAGGAATAGTGAGGATTTGACCCTGTTCTGAAATCTTTATCCATCATAGTTCTTAAAAAGGACCTATAAGAAAGATCGGGAGAGACTTTTCAGCATGGCCTGTTGCAACAGGAGAAGGGGTGATGGTTTTAAACTAACTGAGGTGAGATTCAGGCTGGACATGAGTAAAAACTCTTTTACATTGAGGGTGGTAAAATATTGAAACACATTGCCCAGGGGGGTGATGGATGCACTGTCCGTTCATGACATTCAAGGCCACTGAATTTCATGATTAGAAGGCCATTCATTTTTCATTCATGAATTCCATCATTCAAGGCCATTCAAGGCCAGGCTGGATGTGATTCTGGGCAACCTGATCTTGCTGAAGACATTCCTGCTCATAGCAGTGGGTCTGGACTAGATAGCAGTGGGTCTGGACTAGATAGCAGTGGGGTTGGACTAGACAGCAGTGGGGTTGGACTAGATAGCAGTGGGGTTGGACTAAGTGGCCTTTGTTCAACCCAAACTACTCTATGATTCTATGATTCATATATTCCATTTGGTTTTGATAGAAAGTAGTACTTTCCAGCACATTCATATTTTACATCACTCTGCCAGAGTTCCTGGTTTTGATCTAAGAAGAGTGTGTCTTGTAAAATAACCTTACCTGTGACACTCTCACTAGAGATGCTTTTATTCATTACTCTAAAGTGCAGACATAGATCATCCTCCTGATCATAGATTAAAGCAGGATGTGATGGATATTCTCACTGGAAAGGTTTTATTTCAGTAGAGTAGGTAAGAGACAGAGAAAAAAAGAAAAGGAAAGAAACTCTTGAAATTTTAAGCAGCTTGCCATGTTAGGTAAACAGCACAGTTTTATGTGCTCTGGTAGGACATTATAAACCAATACAATAGAAGCACGAAATATGTTCAAGGGAGTTTTCCACTTAAACAATTTGTCTTGGTGAAGAAAGTTAACTGATCTTCAAAGCTGTAATTTGTTATTCCTAAAACATGTTGCAGTTTCTTCCTCTCAGTGTTAAGCCATGCTCCGTTTCTAAGTAGCCAGCATCATCAGTGTGTCTTAACTAACTGCAATCACTGTTCAATATTTTAGAGCAAAGAAGGAGAAACATGACTCTCAAACAAATCTTTCAAGATGATGTATTGCAGCCAAGCTCAGGAGCTGCTCAACAGAAATGATGTCATGAGGCAAGAGAAACTGACAGCTTCTGTACTGGCCCAAAACCACCTGAGCTGCTTCGCTGTGTCTGAAATAATAGGAAGGATATAGGAAGGATATCGGAACTCATAGTAAATGTGTGGAAAGTATCTGCATCATAAAGAAGATGCTGAAAGACATTAAGCAAGCAATTTTGTATTGAAGCCATCAAATCAATCCATTTGGAAATGGGAGTGAGAGTGGTGTTACACTGCTGTGATAATCTACAATGTGCGAAATGTGCCATGAGGTTGCTTTATCGACGGTGGACCCAGTTTCATTTAAAGAGGATTTAAATTTGGGGTCAGGTATGTCCCCCCACCTTCCTCCATCTCTATCACTACCAAATAATCAGTCTTCTGCTTTGACTAAAATATTCCCTCCATATTAACATTTTATCTACAGAATTTCATTCTCTTTACCAGTTTTGGATCAGCATTGATATTTCAAAGTAAAATAATATGCAGGATAATTAATTTATTAACTAACTCACTGTAATTAATTCAGGATTTCTCAGCTTTTGAATCATTAAAACAATAGCGAAAAGAAGTTAAGTGCCTTCTTACTAAATTGGTTAAAATACCTACTTTTCATATGTAAAATAAAAATGCTTTTATGTTAGAGGTCTGTTATCTTGTCAATGGATGAAGGATTTACGTGCCTAATATTCCTTTATGCTCATAAAAGAATAGATCATATGAAAAATGTGATTTGGAATGAGCAATAATTTATTAGTTCAATGTAGGCTTTAGCTCAGCTTCCTAGGAAGTAAGGCCTACATCATCATGATGTCTGTGTGTTTCTTCAATGGTCCTTCAGCCCACTATGAACATTTTTCAACCTGATAGTCACAATTCCAACCATATCTGGTTAAAATATTAACCTCTAAAAGATTTTCTTGAAGTTTCAGGAAAACAGAGTGCCTCTTATAACAACAGGGCTGAAGCTATTGCTCTCCATTGAAGAGAAGGCCACAGGACATTGTTGTGGAAAACTAAAATAGGGTAAAGCCTAAGAAAACCAAATCTGTGTATTTGCCTGCTCACTGGACAGCTTGTCTACTTGAAGTTGTCCATATTCGGTTTTGGAACCCCAGGATTCTCCTTATTTATATGTACAACAGAAACATATAGGGAGCCTTTGCCATCTACTTTGAAGCCACAGAGTTGATAATGATATGTGGTGCTTGGGGGACTCAGGTGGGTGGCAGGCAGAGGATGCAGTAAATTTTCAGGTTGTAAGAGCTAAACAAAAGGGAGATAATAATGGTCTTACGTAGACAGATGGATATGGAGTGTTTTTCACAACCTGTTTCAGTACAAGATACAGGAGGCATTATGGGGCAGCCATCAGGAAGAAGGTTCACAACGAGGTGTATGACACAGGGACAAGTTGTGGAGCTTCTTCCCTGGGCTGTTGCAGAGACTAAAAACGTTCTTTTTAGTTCATTGACAACCAGCCATGCTCCACACTCAAAAGGGATTAAAAATCCATTGGGAGGTTCCTGGCTCAGGAAGTCCTTGAGATTTAAGTTTAGGGGGAGAGCAAGTGTTCAGAAGTGTTACTACCAGTTGCCTCCAGTTGTGTGCTCTTTGCTATATTCGTCTATGTTTTGGGGATTGGGTATTATTTTCCACAAAATACCTTCCATTTATGTTATTTAGATTTGTTCTACATTAGTTACAGTAGCATATGTTTACTGATAATTTTACTGATTTCAAACCATAAACCTCTTCAGACTGATTTATTTACACTCAAAATTGTGATTTTACGCAAGACATCTGAGGGGTCCAGGTGTCACACCAGGGAGCGCAGCTAGCATTCCTTACAAGCTAGAGGCACGACATCTATTTTTGTACCATCAGCTTCTTCTAATTGCTCAAATTCTTTTCCTTTTTTTCTAAGTGGCACATGGTCCATGGCACAATTCTGGGTAGGCAATCAGGGTATGCTGCCTTCTCAGAAGGATGCCTTTGGTCCAAGGAGCCTATGGCACTTGTACCTCTTGCAAGACCTGCCACCAGGAGAAAAGAGAATAATGGAAAGCTGCAAATATGGATTGACTCTTCCTCAGCTGATTTGAGCAGTTACACAGCTTTCACCATACACTGCTCATTCCCGTGTTCCTCAGACTGGCATCAGATGCAGACAGGGAACTGATGTGTCACTTTGAGGACATGACAGGACCTGAGGTTTTGCAGTGACTTCTTGTGGAGCTTTAGCACCTTCTGCTGATGGGTAGATACTGGCCTGCCTTTTTCACCTTTAATTTATTTTTAGTACTAGTCTTTTATGAGAAGAGAATGAACATTGCCCAGTTAACCACAAAGGGTGAAGCTGGATTTCTGGCATTTGGGAACAGTGAAGATAAACTCTCTAGGAGTGCAAGGGATGAGCCTCACCCAGTTAAAACCACTTTCATGATCTAACCCCATATGGGTGCTCTTCAGATTTTGTGTTCAGATTTTGTCGTCTGGATACATAGTACTAATTGGGAGAGCCATCCCCATTGATGCATATGAGTGACAGCTTTGGATTACATGAGAAATTCAGGGGCTCTTCTGATAATTCACCACAGCATTGGTAGCCCAGTTGCAACTGGGAATACAACTACTATCCATGCACCAAGAAGCAAGAAAATACCAAAACATCAGAAGGAAATAGTGCAGTTTTCACTGATGTTCTTTATAGTAAAGTGTCATAGTATATCTCAAAGCTTGAACCTGATCATTTAAGCAATCCCTTAGTGAATGTCACACTATGAGGTATTGTAGCTGTCCTGACAGTTAGAAAAGAGTAAATAACAAGGTAGTCTATATTTGTGAAAGTAGTCTTTGGCGATTATTAGGTGTCTTCTGCATCTAGCTTCAAAAACTTGCACTTCAGAGCATACATTAGATATGTAAGCATGTGCATACTTAAATATCTGAAAGGTTCATACTTCCACAAGATTAAAAATATTAATCATTTACCATTCATGTTCTCCATCCTAAAATGTTTCAGTCATCCAGATAAAACTATAACATCCCCTAAATCAGGTTCCATCCTAATTAAATTAGCTTACTTACGTTAGCAGTAGGAAACTCTTAAGCATATTATTGAGGTGGATTATTGGGCTAGTCAGGCAGAGAAAAATCTCCTCTTCCTTTTGCAAACAGATGTTAAAAAAATACTACTACTTTTGTCCTTTATTTCTCTCATACAGAAAATTGTGCCTCCACAGAAATGAGCTGTGAGCAAATAATGATTAATGGTCATAATACAGAGAGTTGTGCTAGTCATAATTGTATTAGGTAGTAAAATAAAGGTTAAATAAAGTCTAGAAGCATTTTTTTTCAACTTCTGAAAATGAAACTGTCCAAAGAAAATTAATACTTGTTGGACTTGATTTTATCCAATGCAGTGTAACAATAAATTTGAACAAAGAGAGCCTGCTTTGTGAGATTTTCCCTGAAAGCTACTGCTGAGCAATAGGAACTGGAACGAGCAGGTGTATTTGTGAGACCTCACTGTGAGGATGAACTTCCTGGTGTGATCACAAATGAGCAAAAGGACAAGACAAACAAGACTATTAATATTTGGAGTGGAAAAGCATCATAAGCCAAAAGGTTGAATAGCAACTGAACCTGGATGGAAAGCAAATGAGAATTACACAGTGCTTTAGGAATGAGATCCTTATATTAGCATTATGTAAAGATAAACAGGTGAAGCTTTTTTCAGTTTAAGGTGTTAGACTAATCATGAGACTATATCAAAGAGCAATGCCTAGATTGTCAGTTTTTCCCTCCCATCCACATAGATACAAATACACACACACATGAACGATAGTGATACTGCAGATGAATATGACAAATTAAATGCACTAATACATGTTGATTCGTGATAGACAATTCCATCTGCATAAAAAGTACTTTAATCATATTAATATCATGCAATTATTTAATCTATATCCTATATCTGGAAGCTAAGATCTAGACAGTATTATCTGGGGCAGGCATGGGGAGCCATAACACTAATGACCATTTGGATGCTAATCAGGATACACCCCATACTTTAATAGAGACAGAAAGCCATTTACAAACCAACAGGCTTTATGTCGTTTAGAAACCCCAGTTTATACAACATCAGACAACCTACAAAACATTCCTCCTAGAATTCAAAATCTTTTTCAGAAAGTTAGGTCTGGGTAAATCTGCCGTTCTCAAGCAACATCAAGATACTAATACGGACTGTTTCCATACAGTCTTGAAACAAGAGACTCACAATTTCATACTTGTACTTTAAAGACAAACCCTCAATAACACAGATTTTGTTAACATGCTCTGGGAAACTGATGGATCTATTACCATTGTGCTTTGTATTCCTGGAGGAAAGGAAGAAAGTCCAGTAAAGACTTCCTCTTGCATTTTTTTCATGCTCCTTTTCTTCTGTTGGAAGAGTTTTATGTATATATAGATATCTATAAAAATAAATATAAGTATATAATATATATGTAAGTACATATTTTATATACAATTATATACATAATTGTATATATAATTATATATATATAAAAATATCAATATTTAATATATATTAATATTTCTGTTGGAAGTATTATAGTTAAAAACTCAATTTGGGTTACTGTCATTGTCCAAATCCATTTCTTTTTCAAAAGAAACACTCTTAGAAATTGTCATAAACCAAAAAAGGAAGGAAAGGCAGGGAAAAGACATTTTTAGTCTTGTAATTTTTGGTTCTGTAATTTTCTGTTTTAGAAAATGTAGGCTTCACTTGGACTGAAGTAAAGATATAAGCTATGTCAAGAAGCCATGGACAATTATAAGAAAATGTACTTTCATCTCATATTCATTACTAGAGATCTGGAAACAATTGTGTTGACGTAACTTCCCATTTAAGTCTAGAGGGAAATGAAGTCTTGAAGAACTGGTTTCTCATTTCTGACAAAGGTGAGTGCAGCTTCTGTACTCCTTTTAATGCCCTACAATCTCTTCTCCCATAATTCAGATCTCTTCCCCAAAATGATTTCTTCTGGTGGACCTTCATTCTGAAATACTTATTCCTGCTTAAAACCCCCCTTCAAATATAACAAGTCCAACAGTGAGCATTTTGTGCCCTCTTCCAGAAAATTTGCAAGCCCCCGTGCCTCATCTGGTTGTAGAAACTAGATGGGCAGTGCACAAGAAAAAGGAAATTCAGTTTCCTGGAAGTATTAGTTAGTCCTGGTTAACTGCTCACAATAGTAACCCTCTTTTGAATCTTTTTAGTATCTTCAGCTTCCTTAACCCAGTGACCCCGGCATGACTTTTTTTCTGGAAGTCATCACATCTGGGTATAACAGCAGAGCACTGGAAAGCACATTAACACAGCAACAGCATGAGTGGGCCTAAGGATCTTTCTCTTGTAAATGTTAACACATACTAAATAATCGGACAGGAGATTGGTCACAAAAGCACTATCTTTCTCACGGTTAGGTAGATTTCCAGGCTGCACCCTACTCTAGCACTGCACCTGCCCTCCACACAAACTACACAGAAAGAGCACTGCTCTGATATACATCAGTAATTGCATAGAATTGCCAGGGGAGGTCTGATGGAGCAGCATCAGGGCTGGCCAGGTATGTTTCAGGCTTCACAGGAGAACAAGGGTGAAGAAGATGCTGCCGGAGGCCCCATGTCCTCACCTTCCCTGCAGCCCTGAGAAGAAAGAGATAAGCAGAAAACCTGACCTAGGGGCAGACATACCAGAAAACTCTGTGAAATTTTAAAGCAACTGAAAACAAAGGTTTACAGTGGGAAGTAGCAAGAAAAGTTAAACATAAGTGCTGCCATCTGTGCTGCTTGTAGCATAAAGTACAAGATGTACGTCTGGGGCTGCCAAAGGTTCAGCAGATACATCCTCCTCTGAAAGCCCGGAAATGCAGCTCTGACGGTGGGACTGAGACAGCCTTTGGCAAAGAGAGCTGTGTTCAAAAGTCAGAAATAGAACCACCTTGTACATTTTGGATGGACATGTTTGTCAAAATACTGTTTTATTGTGGGAGAGTGGAAGCTGAGGCTATTGTATCAAAACACTGAAGGATGAAATATATATATACTTGCTCACACAAGAGCACAAGTCACAACCAAATAGATTGTCTTTCCCACATTGTTAATATTTATAGTTTTACACCTAGTAATGCCATTCACAATCAAAGCAACTGCTCACCAGACTTCATTAATATTCATAGTTGCAAGCCAAGCAACAAAACTCATAGCTGGTGTCTATTCCCAATACTTCATTAATGTTCAAAGCACTACAGGTGATTTAGTTAACTTATATAGTAAGTTCATGGTGGTAAATCATGATATTAAGGTTAACTTACACTGTGGCTTTTTAGGCTAAGTAGGATCTTAAAATAAAAGCTCTGATATGAATTAATGTGACTCTCTGCAATAACTTCCATTCTCATAGTATCCAGCCTTGTAATTCAGCTTGTATTGAATAAAGATTTTTCATTTGCAGCATGAAGATTCTTTGCAAAGTAAAACTGAAGCAAAGTCATGCCCGTGGCCAACTATGGGAGCGAGACTTTTTCCAGAAATCATCAGCACTCTCGTTATGAGTCCAGACAGGACAGGGTTGTTATAATACAGTAATAAATTGTTCTTATGGTTAGTTAATATTTAATACAAAATTTAGTGAGGTCACCCCATTTATCTTTATTTAACAGTTAGATATTTAGTCTAAACTAGTTTCCAGAGTTCCAAATACAAATTCCCTTGTCAAAAACTAACAGTTCTATTTCCCAAATGTGCGAATGAGCTGCAAGAATGACAGCGTGGGATGTGGCATGAGAATTTGGGAACAGTCATGATTCATGGGAGGGCAAAGTGGGTTTCTTTATCAACTATATATTTGCCTATATGTATTCTTGGTCTCCTAAAAGCGGTTTACAATTCTCTTACATGCAGACCAATGTGGTAATAAGCAGATGTGTTCTTAATTATTTCAGTCTAACAAAGTGAGCAATGGAGCTCCATTCCATATTCACAGCCTTTACATTGCATCCAAAAAGCTGCTGTTCGGTCCGCACACAGGCGGACTTCAGTCACGATCCCCAGCAATTTCAAATAATTTTGCAATATTTTTCAGACCCTGAACTCCTATAACTTGGTGTAAAGAATTCCAGTTCCCACCTTGTAATTTCCTGAAAGACACAGACAGAAACCCCCAAAAACTTTATCTAGTTTCGATACTTTAAAATGAACCACAGACCACAAAAGAAACCTAGCAGAAAAAACATGCCAGTGCGGTGTCTCTTGCTTTAAGCATCAGATTTTTCTCTTGCACCTTAATATCACCAATACCTTTTCCGCTTTCAGGAGTGGAAAGAGATATCTCCTCTTTGTATTTTTTAGAAAATATGATTCCATTTTGGCACCAGTGTAGCACTGTGCCCTCTGGTTTTTCACTTCGGCAATTTCATCCATCTTTCTTTGCAAGGAACAACCAACTAAGAGTTAAGCCTTTAAGTTTTAGCTATTAATTGAATGTAAAAAACCTTTATAGTGATACTGATTGCCCTATAGTATGCATAAAGCCACAGCGCCAATGTTGCCATATTTCAGAATCAGTTCAAGTGTCTGAATTCTCATATCCTGACACGGAGACCTGCAGCCTTTTAAGGATAGTCTGGCTGGAGTCTGTGTTTTCCAAATTAGAGCTGAAGTGTGCTGGCACAAGCTCAGCAGAGTTTGGAGATGCTGGTAAAGGCGTAAAATGCAGCTGATAGACCTATGATGTCCCTGTTCTTGCAGGAAACAAAGATTTGCAGCATGGTCCTCTATGTTTCCTGTGGTGCTCATCTTTTAGCCATGTTCATCCCCAAAATCTGGCCAAGTGCCCTCTGTGGTATGTGATACAAATTGTCAAATCCTGCATTATCATAATGATGTTTACCAGGCATTTTATGTTGCTGATATATTAGTATGCATAAAATTAGCTAACTGTGCAGAATCTAGTAGTGTTCATCCTTTCATATCTTTTTGCTTTCAAACTGATGATGTAGCAGAATTCACTCTCACACCTACCCTTCTCCTTGAGTGTAGAAAGCAATTTACTTTTAGAAAAGGGTAGTTTTGGGGCATGAGCTAATCTTGTAGTAGAAAAAGTATTGTTCCAAGTGCTTACCTGGGAAAACAGAAGGTACTAGGATAGAGAGAGTAGACAACTGTAAAGATAAAGATTTAAATGTGAGACATAAACCAGGTTTTTCAGCTCAGGACTCTTCTCTACTCACTCGGCCAGAGGGGTTCAGTAGGGCTTTACCATCATCTTAGTGTGGTGGGAGTGCTATAATATCCAGTAGTGCATCCCTACCCAGCCTTAGATACAGAGACATATGTACAATACATATGTAAACCTCAAGCAAATGTTGGAATTATGTGGTTCTGTCCCATAAATTAACATTCACACTAAAAGAAGCTTTATCTATCTCCTCAGTCAACTTTAATCTCTCTTGGAGGTGTTGCTTGGCCTGAGGATCTATCCCAAACTCTTTTGTTTGATTTAGCCTTTCTCTTTTATAGAGGGGAAGAACTTGAAGGGAGATGGAACATATATGAGGGCGGAGTAAAAATGGGGAGAAAGGAGATTTTTTCCTGAAAGGGCTGTTTGAAGACTCCCCCAAGGTGAGTACCATCAACTACAAGTGTCAATAAAGATACAAAATGTGTGGAGGGAGTAAGAGAGAACATTTAACATTTCTGGTAACACCTGCTAAATGGCTCTGCTCAGAGGCAGCAGAAAGCACTAGAAACAAGGGGGAAGAATTATTCTTCAGTCTAAGAGCAAACAAGTTGCACAATGCAGAATGCATCCCTTGATATCACGAGAGGAAGGCTTTTGGATTTAATGGTTAATTATAGCTCTTTAAAGTGCTGGGGGAAATTGCATCCATTAAATGAAGCATCAGGAATGTCTCATGCACTTAGGGCCCATCTCATATCACTACACAGTGCTGGCACAGCGGACTTTTCCTTGCACTGTCCCCACTGGGTATGAAGTGAGGAGTCAGGAGTGGCAGCAAAGCACTGGCGTTGTGCTGCAGCTGTGAAGGGAATCTCCAAATGGGATGCTATGTTTCAAAAAACCCTTCTGAATGGCTCTACCTTCTGCTTAAGCTTAGCATTGCCTTGCGTCTGTCCATTATGCAACATTGCATACTCAGGGAAGGTTGCAACAGGAGAGCAGAGGTTTGATAGTTGTATAATGGCATATTGGCTCTGCCAACATGAACACCAGACTCCTAGTGAGGCCAGGATTTCACCCCACAGTTACACTGTTTTGACTTGCATCTCAGAAGGTAAGCATCTATTTGGTTTGGGACTGGAGACGAGAGGGACTGTGAGCATACCATCAACTAGAAAAGTATAGTCACGGATTAGTTCTTCAGCATGTCACCAGTCCCTATGGCCAGGGGAAAACTGGCCAACCCATCAGCTAGTTGGCTAACTCCTACTCTAAGTACTGTGAGCACATGGCACAAAGCGTGGGAAGGCAAGGAGGGAACTGCTCATAATAAATTATTTTGAAATATTTAATGAGCTGGAGTGGTTTTCTTGGAGGATGATTTATCCTCTGTTGCCTCTGCTGTTTACTTCCAAATGGTGTCTTAATTGCTTTCCTCCTACTTGTCCCTCAATTAAAGCCTCCCTTCACTTTTGCCTTCATTTTCAGCACATCACTTAATTTTACTTATTTACATTTTAATTAATGATCTGGCAATTTTTGCCTCCTCTGAACTCCTTGCATTGAAAACTCTGTCCATCCCTACTGTTTCTTGAGAGCAGGAAAATGAAATTTATTTGCTCCAGACAAAATTAATTTGAATCTTTGCTTTGTTTTCTAATGAAGCCAATGTGCCTTAAATCACTGACTGCAAAAAATGATTTTCAGGGATCAGATGCCCCAACTTCTGCCAGTTTTGGCAATGCAGGTACATTAAAGTTAGCTCCCTTCTGCTGACAGTATTTTTCTACAGGATAAATCAATACCTGCAACAATAATTTATGGGATTTTAACGTAAGTAATATTTTCTACAGTTCCTCACAGGTCTACAACTTTCCCAGTCTCTTTTACACAGATGTCCTCTTGGTTGTGTGCAGCAGATGTACATACAACTCTTGAATGGCAAAGTGAGACAAACATGCAATATATATGCTCACTGAAAAACTAACAGTGTAGGAAAAGAAGGCAGCACACTCATTAGCATGGCTTTTAAGCAGATGTAATTTATTCACTTCTTCATAGATCTGAATCATTGATTTGCTGTGATTTTTTCAAGCAGCACTCTGTTTGTAGCTGTTAGCCATATCGCTGGTTTGTGAGTAGGCAAAGGTGACTGTGATGCCTAGCTTGAGGCCTTCTCCTGCTGACACAGACAGTCCCATGGGCTTGCACCTATTTTCTGAGTATACTTAAAATATCATCATACAGAGAATACAAGATTTTGGGTTTCCCAGGGTTAGATCCTGGCCCCCTACTGTGAAAGGACTGCCCCAAGCCAATTTCTTCTTGGGTTTTTCTGTGCTGAAACCACACCCTATCCCAAGTCTTTCTATATCACAAAGTGAAGCTGCTTCTTATTACCTGGATAGTGTTTCAGTGGCTCGGAGTGCAGTACCTAACAGTTTTGCTGTGTGAAAGCACCGATAATCAGTCAGTCTCTAGGGGCACTACATCCTTCAAGACCTGGTTGATCACCACACAGAAGCAGACAGCAGCCTCCTGGGAGACCAGGTAAGTACTGAATAATTAAGATTGTGTTCATATTTCTATGTAGACAGCCACTCCTCATTCACCAGCTGCTGATACTACTGAAATCCCAAGACCATACACAGCCGAAAGAAGAGTGAGTGAGAAGACTTGAATTCTGCGGAAATTAAAGACAATTTCCTTACTCTTTCATTCAAAGTTATCAATAGCATCTCATAATACGAGACACAGAGACATCTCATACAAATGATCAACCCTTTGTGCAGACCAAGAGAGTCACACTACTGAAGGTAGAGGCAGTTATTTGTTTTCAACCACAAGATGAAAATTATTGGTTTTTGTTTTCGAATTCTTTAGTGTATTTGACAGTTGAACAGCCAACCAAATACCATCCTAGTCCTAATCCTCTAAAATACATTTTACATTTTAATCTTACCAGTTGCTCAATGCATCTCAATGTCTCCAGGATATATTTGTGTGATTACTAAGCTGCATGTTTGCAGAATAGTTTCATTTGGCATTAATGGAATAGTATAAAAAATAAAGCACTAATAGCTTTATGAATATTCATGGTAAAGTCATGTAGCTACTATTGGTAACATGTTATTCTCTTTTGTAAGTGGCTTAATGACTTGCTGCTTTATTCATGCAAACAGTTGCAACTCCTGGGTGTTTCACAAATATTAGCATGCGTATCTCCCTAACCACCAGAACTGTAATTACAGTCATGGCAGCCACTAGGTTTGCCTTTAAAAAAGTTGCTCCAGAAAGAACTTTTTAGAAAATCAGGGATCAGATGCCCTGACTTTTAAAAAAACCTCTTGTTGTCAATGATGTGCTTTGACAAAAAAAATTCCCCAGTCTGCAGAATCCTGTGAATTATCCCATTCTGCAACTTTATGCAGTTCTTTAGCTCTGTTCTCCGTGTTTAATTGTGAGCTATGATTTTAGTCAGCTTCCTGTTGTGTTATATTAGAAGGAATTGCTGGACCACTGTATTGCTCCAGGGCAGATACAATTGTTATGGTCTATAGAAAATGGCATGTGGTTCATCTGATTAAACAGTCGGCTGATCAACTGGGAAAATAAATAAAATAGAACAAAATATATCATTATGCTGAAACATGTACTATTATTACTGTTCCTTACTCTTACTAAAAGACAGCATGAAGGCATCAATAAAGGCTTAAGGATGTGTAAGAAATAGTACAGGCACCAAGTGAAAAAAAAGAACCTTCTTTGCCCAGAAGGTTCAATAATTTTGGTCTCATTCTCCAATTTCATCTTCCAGACCAGTGCACAATCCCCAGCCCCTTCTGTAGACCCACCTCAATGAAGAAAAATCACAGTCTTAGAACTTCAGACTAATGCATGCCCTCCAGCTGTACCCCACTGGCTCACACTTGCAGCCTCAGAACAGTCTTTACAAACACCTAAAGTAAGCCCACATGTCCGTACTCTGCCTCAATGTCCTATGGGCTGGGCCCCATGTCCTGAGCTGGACACACAGGTCCCAGTATTGGCAGGACTGTTGCAATGCATATTGTACTGGGACAACCACCCCTCCTGTGGCACAAGTCATGCAGGAGCCAACTCCTGCACAGAAGGATTTAGTGTGCATCAGTAGCATTTTGTGTCAGTACTGCCTGTGTGTATCTGCCAGGGAAGTCCCTCCACTGCAGCGGTCACTTACCCTTCTTAAGATGCTCTCTGTTCTACCAGCAGTAGACTTACCATAGCTTGGGGTCTTCTGCTGCTGACAGAGACACTCTCATGGGCTTGCACAGAGAATTTCCTTCCTGTAGCTTCATAAATTAAAAAGGAAGTTTTGCCCACTGTAGAAACAGGGGAAGAGAGCAAGGAGGCAGAAATACTTTTTTGCATAGAACACTGCAGTTGCATGGATAAAACTGTTGTAGCTCTGAGAGTAGATTTACAGCATGGACTTGCAATATTTCTTCAGTTTTCACAGTACCACCTCAGTCCCTGACACTAAGACTGACACAGACTTTCTAGGGACTGACATCAAATGATCTTATGGTACGCTACTTAAAGCAAAATATGGCAAATATTTACAAACTGACCGCTGTATGTACTACAAGCATAAAAGGAACTAGCTCAGCATGAGTCTCCTTCTCAAGATGAGAGACAAGGACTGAAAGGCAGATCCTCATTGGTTAAAATCCATGGATGTGCCCTAAAATGACTCACCAATACATGAAGTAGTGTCCATTTGTGAAGAAATTGTCTTCAGACCTAATTTGGCTTTATCCTTCCTGCAGCGAAAGAAGCAGACTTGCAGCGATGGGAATGATTGTTGCACTTCAGAAAACAGCTGGCAAGGAATAAAGCTGGCCCTAGGAAGGTTTTAGGAACCAAAACAAGAAAATAGTGTGTGCACTCAGCATGTGTAGCAAGTGCAGAAAGCCTCACAACTAAAATCTCTTCCTTAAAGTGGTCTTTCTCCTGGACTCCTTGACTCACCATTAGTTGTTAAGTGGGCAATTTAGAGCTGCTGTCAAGGAATCTCAGCATTAGATGAGAAAAAGTTGTCTGCCTTGTATCTTGTTTCTTGCTGAAGGGGAAAAGATTACCATGGTAGGATAGGGAGGAGAGTGACAAAGCACAAACTGGGACAGAAATTCTGCCAAAACCAGTCTCTCCAGAGGGGGAAAACTGGGGTTGTGGCTGGAGATAAAACCATGATTGTTGTGGTTACATCCATGTCAAGAAAAGGAGTGGATGTCAGGTAAGGTATTACTATTAAATTTTGTTTCATTCAGTAATCCAGCGCCAAGATGTCTGACAAAAGCTTGCTTCATTTTTGGTCCAAGTCCACCCTGATCAAAGGAGGGTAACACGAGCATCTGTCACCACAGTAACTGTTCCCAGCTGGTTCAGGCCAGAAACTCTTACCTGTACTGGTTTTCCTGTTTCTTTTTTCACTGCCTGCAAGGACAGCTCCCATCAACTTTGGAAGATCCAGCTGTGTCTCTGTGGAGCCACTCTTCCTCAGGGAAACATGGTCTCAGGGTCTTGTTCCCCACAGTTATTAGAGGCACACCTTTTAGGACCATGGTTGTCATTGGATGGCTGGTGACCAATTTTCTGGACCAGCAGAAGTTTGTCTTTCTGATGACATAAATGGTAAGTATTCAACCAAGTCTTCTTTACAAAACTGGAGGCCAGAGGGGTTTTGCTCCTTTCCCCACGATCTTCTGGGATCACAGACAGTTTTGGCATGTCTTCCCCAGGATACTGCTTAGTGTTGCTCTGAGATAGGTACCCAGGGATGCAGTGCAGCTGAAAAGCACTGACTGTGGGCATGAGGATATCTTCACCCATGATATGGATGCTACCATTACAGACCATAATAGTGCCATCTTTAGTGATTTAGTTAATGATAAATGAGTGTTAAGCATTCTAGGAGAATGTAGTCTCTTTCTGCCAGTGTTCACCATGGAGGCCTGGACTAATCCTGTTACAGATAACTTGGGTCCCCAAAGACATGGGAAGAAGACTTACATGGCTGACTTCTGTGCTTTTGTTTACAAGAAGCAGCTTATCTTCACTGTGTGCTTTCCATTCCACTTGGATGTCTTCACGCCTCTTTTTAAGGATACACAGTGCTCAGTATTTCTGTAATTACTGTACCCCATGCAGTATACACTCATCTGGAAAGAAGACACATTCAGTTAACACAGGCATAATGAAGCCTTCATTCTTCACTTGTCCACTGGGGAAGAAGAAGTAGTACTTGGAGGATTGCAGTAACTTTATCTCAAAGATAAAGTTTTTTAAAAGCATTTTTTCTTATTCTATGAAAACTGGTTTCACAATGGAGGAGGTCAGAGTAGACTCTTCCCATACCATGGTAGCTGAGAACTTTGCTTACTCATTCTGGAGGCGATACTACTAAATTGAGGCAAAAAATATTTTGGTTTTCATCCTTTGAAAAGCAATTTTTTGCACTGCTGTCATCAAAACATTATGGTACCAACTGAGATAACACCTTGAAAGAAAAGCTGCTACTGAGTTGCTTGAGAAAGAAAGCAGGAAAGCCAAGATTGCTGGAAAAGGATTTTCATTTTAATTTTGTGAACTCATTATGTAAAACAGATGAAACGAGTTTTTTTGGAAAATGAATGCAGGTTTGTCAGCTGAAATTATCAGAGGTTTTAGCTTTAGAACTTAAATGGCACAGATTTTATATTAGCAAAACCTCTTTTAACACTTCAGTGCTAGAATGTACCCATGTAATAAAATTGGTTAAACTAATCCGTACAAAGAAAAACAGGTAGTGGCTCTAATTTGTTAATTCACATTTGCACAACCCTTCTCAACTTCAGTGGAACATTTACTTCAGCTGCCTAAAGACAGAAACAGGTCTTTGAATTTACTCTAAATTTACAAATTCAATCAACTAGCTCTGTTAAACAGCCAATTGAATTGCTAATACATGGATTACAGCTGTACTCAATATAGGGAATTAAAGAGAAATTGTTCAAGACAAATGGGCTTGAAAACTCTGAGTGCTTCCTTCAAAGAATCATTTAAAGGGCTTTTGGAGAGATTTTGTTTGGCATTATATCTCTATTCTGAAAGGAATGGCAATGCCCTAAATAGCATCACTTCCATACTGTGCAATGAAGTGCAGTAGTTTGTTACATGGTAGAGGACTGGAAAACTTCTTCTGCTCATCTTTGTAAGAAGCTTAGAGCAAAAATGTTTATTCCATTTAAAAGACAGAAGCCTGCCTGATTGCACAACGTTGAACATGCTCCCCAGCAGTTAAATAGTTGTGAAACCTTTAATAATATGGGCATTTTCACTGTGACAAGCACAGATGTTGTAATATGTAAGTAACTGACCCATCTTTGGTGGTACACTTACAGGCCTTGTGCAAAGAAAAAGAAGATGGAAGGAATTTTAAAAACTAGTTGATTGAATCCACCTGGAGCAGTAAGAAGGTGCAATTTGGCTGTGAGATCTGTAATTATGTCTTGCATCAGCTGTCCAGTGGGTCACTGTCTGTGGTTTTCTCTTGACTAGAGAAGCACCCTGTGTTAATTTTTTGCTAGTTGATATGCGAATCTAGATCCTCAAAGAAACTTCACTGTTGACTTGATTTTAGGTGCCTCAATGAGAATATAAGCATGCATCCTGCTAAGCCTAGGTCAGAGTACCCTCTCATTACCAGCAGAGATGTGGGAATCTGAATGTCCCTGAGGGAACAAACTTGACTTTCAATGGCCAAGGAATCACTAAAGAAGAAGGAACACCAGAGAAGTGTTGATGTGGAGTAAGACAGAGCACTTGGCACCTCTTTTGTGAGCACTGGCTGCTCAGGGGCATGAGATACCTCTCTACTGCCTTTGTTTTGGAAAGAGCTGAGTCTTCCAGATATTCTTGTGGATATTTCTCATGAGTTAGCTCAGCTGATTCCCAGCCCAAGGTCCTGGCTTCTCATTGTCACAAGCCTGTGTTTGCTGTAGAGAATGAGAAGAGTACAAAGTGCTTCAGTCACGTCCATGACTTCTCTAGGAAGACAGAGGCTGGGTCCTATATATCTGAATCTAGAAGAGTTCCATGTCAGATCTAGTCCTTTGTCTAGAATAATTTTCCAATATAATTTTAATTGTCACAACTTATTACTTGCGTCCCAGAAGCAACATCCTGTATAGAGGGTTTTTTTTAATCTACGGAAGATCTTCATTGCGCAGATCTTATTTAGAGACAGAAGTCAGTCTCTGCAGAGAGGTATTTATTTTTAGTTTATATTAAGTATGCTATTTTTGTATAATGTGCCTTTTATTTCCCCCCATATACACTTACAAACATAATGACCACTGGCCTTTTCAATACATGCCATGAAAGTCTTCTAAAATGTAGAGAGTGTATTACGCTCTGGGAAACAATAGGAATCTCTTTGCTTCATTCATAATGCCAGATATTGTTGTATTGAACAACGACTATTTTAAATTATATTTGTACTTTATTAGTATTAAGGAATAGTTTAATACATTATTTTAAAATGTATTAAATGTGCAAGTATACAGATATAATGTGGGAAAACCTTTTGTATGGAAAATCACATCTTGTACTGAAAGAGAAAATGCTGGCTGATGCCAGGAGTTTAGAGTGGCTTGTTGGTCTGTTACAGAAAGGGTGTGTATGTTGAGCACAAGGCTGCACAGTTACAGACCATAAGCAAAATAAACCCTACTTCAATGGGAAAAGCCATTCACAATTCTAATTTCTAGACTTATTCTGAAGGACTTTGTGAAAACTCTTTCACAAAAAATGATTTGTTTTTAACAGTCTGAAAGCACAGACTGTTGACAGGATGCCACAAAGAATGGATCACTCTCAGGGAACATCATGATACATGGGCAAGAGGCTGCCAAGGGCACAGCAATAAGGTGACCACCTTGTGGCTCAAGGGAAGCAGTCCTATGGGAAGCCCAGGGGGTAGAAGTGGAAAATGCAGGAGGAAAATGTTCCAAGGCAACAGCTTGTCACTGCAGATGTGGCTATCAGTAACCCTGGCTGCAGAAAAGAAGGCAGGATTCAGTCTCCCTGGGCATGCAGAGTGGTGTACAGAGCTTCACACACTCATTTGAGGAGTACCACAGTCCCAAAAAAGGATATATTGTTCTTTCATCCCTACAGAGTTTCTACCTGTAAAATTAACCTAAATGGAGATAACACTTCTCTCTAATGATGACTTAGACCTTGTCTTCAAAACATAACAGCATTTCTGAGAATTTTAGGATGAGAATAACTGAGATAGATAAGAGTCTCAATAAATTATGACATAATACTGTGCAGGGATACCTGCATGTGTCTGTTCTGTATCAGGGTGATGGGGACTGGTGGTGAAGGATTCTTTCTGGATTTTAGTAAGAAAGGCACAGCTACAGACATAATAACTGTTTTAATTAGGTAGAATAAAAAGAGTACAGATAATGAGCTAATATAGATAAGAATATAGATAATGAGGTAATCTTATGTCCCTTCAGATGCTGGAGATCTCATTCTTGTGCAGCATCCTGGTTGCATTTTCCCATGGGATGCTGTGCAGATCCTGTCCATGGAGACATCCCTCCTCCCTCCCATACAGAGGTACTTTTTATTGTTTGTAAGACACAAAACCATATACTTTCTCCTAGTAAGTGTTCTTCACAATGTTCCCCAGTGTGTAGCACAGGCCATCATGAGATGTTCCAGCACATTCCCTTAAAGCAGCTGCTTATGCTAAGATATGGGCTTCTAAACCCCAAAGTACAAGACCCAGTAGAGCTGATATGACTTGCCCAAGATCACTCCCTCCTTGAGTACAATGCATTCCACAAGGCTCCTAATGCAATATCACAACATCTTACCTGAACAAGTCCTTCTGGTTCTGAAATAGACCAGTTTGTGAGTGCTTTTCATGTGCAGCACATACACTTAAAAAACTGAAGCACATAGCAATGAGAGATGAGCTTGTGTTTTGCCCCATGAAGATGCAGAGTTACTATCAGAAGATATTTTCACAAAGAAGAGTTGGAGCCTTAGATAGGATTCCGGTCAGTGTGCCTAAGTAGACGTGGGTGAGGGCCTGTGTCTGACACATAATGTACAACCCAGGTAGTTGTATGGGAGTATATATTCATTAGCTTTACTATATCATCAATTATTTAACTTGCAGAATGTGCTTTGTGAACAGGTGTTTGAGCACAAGTCTATTCCATTTTCAGTACCACCAGAACAGTCTTATCTTCAGCAATTTCCTCTGTTATGTGAATCAGAGCATGACACTGATTGCCTCATGGCTTCTAGTTAGGTATTAAAGGAACAAACAGATTCTTTCCATTAACAAAAGCTAAGAGACAATCCAACAATTACAGCTTTTGTCCTCAAGAAGACCAATTTTTATTTGAAGAATTCTGGGTGATAAAATGCCTTTAATTAAACTTGCATCTCTTCAAGTTGACAGGCTTCTTTTGAGATGTTAATGACGCTCTTGAATCCAGTTTGGTGGTGGTGGTTCTGCATTCAGCTCCTAAGCCAGTACATCCCCACACGTGCAGTTACCACTGCACTTTTCATAGCTGAGCATCAACTTCAGGTCAAGAAGTGGTACATTACAGCAGAATATCCACAAAGCTGGCAGTGTCTGTCAGCAGCCTCATACAAAAGAACCTCAGAGCCCAAAACAAATAGTAGAAACAGGTATGATGATCTAGCATGCCAAAAGATGCCCATGAGATAGAAGTGTGTAAGGGAAAAGGGAAAAAGAAAGTAGGAAAGACCATTTGGGATCCCATCAGTGGTCCAGTTTTGCTAAAAAAGATTCCAAATTTTTCCACTTTTAATGCTATTTTAGGAAACTGTGGTGATGGGGGAGTCTGTCAGATTGGAGAGGAATTGATAGGTCTGTGGAATCTCCTCTTCAAAACAGGATTGGGGAAAAAAAAAAAGGTCTAGAAAAGAAAAATAATTGACATGTATTTTCCTGTCTCCTTACCTCAAGTACAGCAATTCTGACTTTGGTGAAGTTTCTCCTCAGGCTAGATTTCTGGTGCCAGCCACACTATGGCTCTGCCCAGAAGGTAGTCTTTTTGTCACAGTGAAAAGATTTTTTTCCAGGACCACATTTAGCTTTTTGAAGCCCTTAATTCCCTTATTTAGATAGGATAATACATCTCTGGGAACACCACAGGGCTTGGAAACCCTGCTACATGCAGGAAGGCATGAAAAATACCCTGAATTTAGTGACCTTAGCTTTTGCTTCTCCATCCCAGGTGTGTCTGCTGAAGCAATCATCAGCATCAGCCACTTGCTGGGGATGGGAGATTTTCTGTTGTCTGCAGGTGCAGCCCAAGCCCCTTCCTGTGGTGCTTTTAAACCTCAAATATCTGTTGGGAATTTCTGAATGCTCAAAGTTGGACTGAAAGGAAGAAAGGATCAGAGGAACACCATGATATCTCTGTCCTCCTTACCAACCTGAAGTGACATCAATACAGCAATGGTTTACTATTTCAGACCTGCCAGATCAACTTCTCAACTGCTTGTACCAGTAATTGCCCAAATTCCCTGACAAACCAGCACTGTGGAAGAGGCCAGCACTGCACAGACATATCAGACTTACCAGGGATGTGTCGGAGCATCAATCTGTCGGCCTGGGGCAGTGCTTCCTGCTGCTTCGTGAGTTGCTCCAAAGTTTTCCTCCCAGCTTCTAAAGATGGGTGAAATGTGATTCCTAGGTCCAGCTCCTGCTAGATGCCTGCTCTTTTTCTTACTATTGGATATGGGCAGCAAGCCCATAGCAGGGTGATTGCCCCGTGCTGGACACAGACAATGCCTGATGGCTCCAATGCACCTGTTACAGGACACAGCTGAGACCATTGGCACAGCTGGTGACATATCTGGGTAAACATTTGAGAAAGCGAAAAACACATTGCAGAGAGAGGAGTGAAGAAAGAAAACTGTGAGAAACAGCCCTGAGAACACCAAAGTGAGAGAAAGGAGGGGAAGAACGGTGGTGCTCCAGGCACCAGAGCAGATTTCCATGTAGCCTATGAAGAGGAATGGAGCAGATTTATTCTGAAGAACTGCAGTCCATGGAGAGGACTTACACATCCCCTATGGGAAGGAGCAGCACACAGGTGTTATGGACTCACCACCACCACTCATCCCCATCCCTGTGCACTGCTCAGAGAGTTGAGTCTGTTTGCCCATAATGACACATAAGAAATGCTCTCCCTATCTTCACCTCAGCCCATATGCTTTTTTTATCCTGTTTTCTTCCCCTGTCTGATTGAGGGGTTGGGGAGTGAGAGCAGCTGGTGGTCATCTGGCAGGTGGCCAGTGTCAACCTACCACATTCTTTTTCAGGATCCTTTTATTGGATTCTTTACATATACCAGGCATACAGCCCTGATACAGGAAAAAAGAATCGTTTAGAAATTACTTAATATGCAAGAATCCCCAGTTGCCTCAGTACAGATCCCACCACAGTTTGGGTAAAGCACATAGATGGTGTACAGCGAGGTAGGTTGATAGGTTACCAAAGCAGTCAGTTTGGAATTTGCAAAGGCCCCAGCCCAGATGAAAGTGCTTCTTTCAGAGAGCATTTTTGAAGGTTGATGGGTTCCTCACCACTTGCCACCCCTTTCCCTCTGCTTCACTCAGGTAGCTTGTTTTGATCTTTGCTAGAAGGGTCCTGCAGCATTAGGTAATGTCCCACTTGCCAGCAGTCTCTGCTCACAACCAACAAACATTGTGCTCAGAATGGAGCACAGTCTTTAGTTTGACCGCACTTGTTAAACATCTGCTGGAAGGCATGAAAGCAGAAATGTTCTGTTCTCTGAAGCCTGAAAGTGAGACCAAACCTGCGAGGCAAAAGTTCCCCTGTAAGTGAAAGAACAAAATAGTGCTAAAAAATGCTGTGTTTTCTTCCTGTTAAATACTGCATGAAGGGATGTTTTCTTTAACATAACCTTTATCTCCAGTGTGCAGAGAGGCTTTTATTCAGCTAGCAGCTTTTAAAGGTTTTGTCTGTGCTCTATAAATGGCAGGGATGTACTTGCCAGGGTGGTGGGAGACTGGCATTAACTTCAGTTTGGAGAAAAGAGAATGGTTTGCTTGGGAGAGGTGCTCCAGAATTGCAGTGCTGCTGTTTAAGTAAGGTGACCACCACATCACTGCTGGGGCAACCACAAGGAGGTATTAAAAGCAAACATGAAAGTGTGGCTATTGCTTCTTGCTGTGAAACACCAACATCTTTCTATTTAAGGCTTTTCATGGGCCTGTTACTGATCAGCCAAAGATGAAAATGCTCACTAAGGTCCAATGTCTTCGCAAAATCACAGACTTGCAGCTGGCTGAACAAACTCATTAGAAATCAGCTGGATCCTAAGGTCTTTCATGAGGAAGTGAGCCATAGGAGTAGACTGAAAATAAATAGTGGACTATTCAAACAGTCTTCCACTTTGGACAAACCGTAACTTATTCAACACCTCAGTGCCTCTTCTATTTAATCAGATTTTTTTATGTTCATCAGTATTTCAGATTCTCAGATGGGCCTATTCATCTAGAGATAATGCTTAACACCTTATTTCTTAATTAATTTCATCTAGTTTTCCAGAGAGCAATAACTTATAATCCTGGCTTGAGAAAGAAAGCTATAATTAAATAATCTGCTGATGTCATTGACTGTCATGAACAGTGGAAAACTACAATTAAATTATAACCGTTGGCTTTCAATGCAATCTGGAATTGATGGTTGTTTCCATATGTAATTAATATGACTATTCTTATTTAGAAACCTTGGGCCAGGCCCAAGGCAGCTATGAATTGGTGTTTCCTTGTGGACTTCAAAGGAGTACAACGGCTAAAATTGGCTGGAGAACTGGCTAGTCAGACTTTGGTGACTTATTTTGGGATCAGTGATGAAGTATCAACCCCTTAAGAAGGATAACCAAGCAGCATTGGTTACAGAAAGACATATGGCCTTTCAAAATCACCTTTGTCCAGCTTGACAGGTCATTCCCCACACCTTGTGCGCATTTCTGCCTGGTTGTGTCTCTGTAGCACTCAAACCTCCCTTTCAGTGGTACTGTTGAGCCCAGACGTAAAGATTCTGGAAAAGATGAACACAAATGACGGCTGGCCTCTTCATCTCCATACAAACCTACAACCCCTATGCAATCTCCATTTTATTCTGCTCCAGGTCCTTCTGTTTGACTTTAGTGTAAGATGCTTGTATAAAAAGCCATACTGAGATGCCGATTCATTTCCTTTTGTATTCATCACCAAAAGATGAGGAAAATCACAACTTTTTAGCGTGGTTTGAGAGGCAGTGAGCAGTCACCACTCTTACCAGAGGTCAATGAGAACAGCAAATGCTTGGGACCTTTGAAAACCTTACTTTTTGATCCTTAATCAGCAAGCAGCTGATCAGATCATGTTTTAAATAAGGCAGACTCAAGGATAAAACCTATAACTGTAGAGGAACGATGCCCTGGTTTATTTCCAACACATTAATACGTTTTACAGGAAAAAGAAAAATAAACTTTTTGCAACCTTAAATAAGTAAGATGTTGGGTTTGGTTTGGTTCTTTACAAATCACTGCATCCTTCTTTCCCTGATTTCTCTGACACAAATTCTGGAGTCTCTTTCCTACCTATCCCTTCTGCCTGGCCACGGGTTGTAATTTCTCCCCATGGACACCCCAGCAGAACTGGGCTGCTGGCGATGCTCTGCAGGGTACCAGTACACTGCACCTGGATGTTTGTCAAGCAGGTACATAAGATCTGGAGAAAAAAAGGCAGGCCCTCATCCTCTCCCATTCTCCTTCAGCAAATAATGTCCCTGCAGCAAAGCATCCTGTTGTACTGCATCATAGAACAGTGGATCATTTTCCCTCATGTAATATTTTCTCATTCAAGAACACCCTTTAGGCAAAGCTGAGCATTCATGTAGTGAAGAATTTTATTTTATTAATGGGGTGGCTTAAACTCAATTTAGTTTTGTTTGAGAATGCTTAGTCTCTTCCTTCCTTTTTGAAATGACTTTGTAATTTCTGAATATGTTGAATCTAACATTGGGAAGAGGGGCAAAAGAAGACAAAGTGAAGTGAAACATTTTACTTTACCTACTTCCCACCCAGTCTTTTCCTCTAATATTTGTTTTATGTAAATTTTCATGGAGCATTTTGTTCTGCTTCAGAATGAAAATACATTTCAAGCTAGTGAAATTTCCTGCAAAATGAAAATGCTGGTTGCCACCTTGCACTACTATTTACCTGTCTCAAATGCTTAATAGAGCCTTCGAAATTCCAAAGGGGAACTAATGTGTAGAAAACAGGTTGTGGTTAAATCAGGCACCTGTCCTTTGCTAGTCCTCTTGCATAGTGAATCCAGCTTTCCAAATAAGAGAGAAGGAAGCAATCAGCGTCATGCAGTGTTATTGGCATTCAATTGATGAGGTGAAGGAATGGTGCCTCTGTCTCCATGCAGATTTCTGGGGTTTGTATAATGTTGTCAGAGAGAAAGGACATTTCTGAGGCACCAAGCACACCCAGGTCCTTAAGCAAAAGCAATCCCATGAGTGGGTTTGCCTTTACCTGAAGCAGGAATAACCCAGACTGTCTTCCCCACCAAATTCTTTATGTGCACCACAGGAACTTTGTCCCCCTCTACAGTATGTAAGAATTCTGACTGAGCTGGACCAGCCC
>WYDI02025167.1:0-76445 GCA_009867235.2 Psittacus erithacus | reverse complement strand
TATGGAATACCTCTTTGGTCAGTTTGGGTCAGATGTCCTGTCTCTGCTTCCCCCTGGCTTCCCCTCCTCCCTGGCAGCGCATGAGGCTCAGAAAGCCCTTGGTCAGAGTAAACATTACTGAGCAGCACCTAAAAACATCAGTGTTATCAGCGCTGTTCCCAGGCCGAAAGTCAAAAACACAGCACTGCACCAGCTACTAAGAAAGACAAAAATGACTGCCACTGCTGAACCCAGGACAACTGGTAATATTCCTGCAGTGCAATTTGTATCCATTGCTATGAGAAAATATTACTGAAGAAGCAGTGAGGTTCACGGAAAAAAAAAAACAAACCAACCAAACAACCAAAAAAAAAAAAAAAACAACCCCAAAACCAAAACACAACCAGTGGCACTTAACTGAAAGAAGTAGAAGTCATTTGGGAGGAAGATATGATGCCATAAAATAACTAACAAAGGTAGGTGGTACTATAAATGGTCAGTAAAGCTTAGCACATTCTGAACAATTATAGTTTCAGGATGTTCATGCACCTTCAGCCACCTGCTTACCTAATCACTGCACTGCTAGGTATTTCCATTTTGAAATTACTTGTTACTGGAATTCACATTGAAAGTCCATCCAAGACTGACCAATGTACAGAAGATTGCCTCCTACATAAACCTATGTTCTAATACTACACATGGCAAGCAAGTAGAGTCTTTTAATAAAATAGCTGGGTTCAAGATTGGCCACTGTATGTCTTGTATTTGCAGGTTTTGTGTGAGTGAATTGATGGTTTTATCAAATGTGCAGATCCCCAATGGATGTTGTGATGTATATTTTGAACATGAGTATTCAGAAGAATTAACCTAGCACCTCACTTCAATCTACAATTCAAATTTCTACTTGACTTTTGGGCAGTTCCTCTCCAGTTTTGGAATTGTTCCATATTCTGTAGAGATGGCACTAGGTAAAGCTAAGAAAAAGTTCATCTTGGAAGCTTGGAAGGCAGAATAATGTCCTTTAGTAATACAATTCTTGTCTACACTTGATTTTTTATACTTTTGTTCATTGGCATATCTAAATATTTGCTCCAGAAGTTTGGTTGACATGGTTAGGTCTTCTTCAAGCTTCATAGAGTCTTTTGGCCTGCTTTTTTTTTTGTTAGGAGATACTTTACTGGAATATATGCTATTTATAATATCTGTATGTAATATCTGTTTTAATCTAAGTTCTTAAGTGAAGCAAGACACTCTAAGAATCAATTGGCTGGCATTTCTCTGTGTTTACAGCTATAGGACAGCTAGAAATGGAACTTGGTTGTAGTAATTGCTTTTATGCTACACAAGTACATAAAATAATAATGGCATAAACTCCTTTGTGTTAAAAATTATATTTTTGCCTGCTAAGGTGCCTGCAACCTTAGTCACAGGATACCTAGGAGAGCATCATCTGTTTGTTAATGAACTGCCTCTATTTCTCCTTCTCTGGATATGCCGCACTCCTGGAGACAGTGAGTTATGATGAGAAGTACACAGATTGTGACTGTGTATCACCGAACCTTCAGTGATTTTCTGTGTTGATTCCTCAGCCAAACTGATGTTGGCTGGGGGGAGGTTGACATTTGTATGTCCTATTACGTCCCCTGGGTCACCATGAAGTTATTTATTACTAGTAGCCAGTGAAAGAATTCCTTGTCGCCGTGAATTTCAGAAGGGAGAACAAAATCTATTATCTTTTTCTTCTTAGTGCAGTTGTATGTACCTGAAAAAGCATGTTCTAGTCCATGCTTTCTTCTTTAATGTTATGGCACTTTTAAAGTGGGTTGAACCATGCCATCTTTACTGGTCACCAATGAAATCCACATAGAGTTATTGCAGAAGAAAGGTCCTTTGTAGGTGCATCATTCCTTACTCTGATCTCTTCATGCTTCTCTGATATGGAAGTAGGTCTTTGAACTGATCCAATCAGTGAAAAATGTTATGAGATGTTTGGTCATAATACAGGAAATTAATGGATCAGCTGGTATTAAATTGCCTTTGCTCTTGCCATGATCATCTATCACTTTTACAAGTTTTCTATGAGGTAAAACCTATTCTTTTGAACTTTTTAAGAAGTATGTGCAACTCATTAATCCATCTGATTTTCTTTAGTTTTTCTTTTTTGGCATGTGACAATTTTGTGGTTTGTTTCAATATTGTCAAACAATCAGATGCCACTGTGTTTGATTTAAACCTGCTTCACTGCTCCCGCCACATGCTACAAATCACAGTTCTACCATCAGTAAGGTATGCTCTTGGTGCTACTGGAATCTCTTTCTGTCAGCAAGGAAGACCCTCACATCTCTGGGATGATGTTCTCATTCACATGGACTCCTACCAGCTTCCTGTGTAAGTGAATTCCTGCCCGCTCAACTGATGAGCATCCTGCAGCTTACAGGCTTAAGGAATGAGATAAAATTTCCCACATCAGTCTGGCAGCTCTAAGGCTCAGCCTCCAGACCCTAAGGACAATAAGATATAGTGTCACATCAGCATGAACTGTCTTTTGGAAGGCTCAGCTTTCACACTGAATAAATGTGAAGACAGTTGGGTATTACTTCATTTTAACGGAACATTAATATTAACCAACAATGGAATTCCAAAGGGAATATGTGGCTGCTGTTTGAACACCAAATCAAACTGCTTTGCCTGGTGTTAGACATTAAAATACAAAATAAAGCTAGTTACAACCCGGTGAATGTATTAGGCTGAGAATTTATGATAAGGGCACAAAATTGTTGTTTTGAGTACATGTTTGAAACTAAGCCACTGAAGGAATATTTTTTTTTTCAATTTGAAGGAATGTGTTCAAAATTAATGTGAGTATCCAAATAGCTATGTATAACCATAATAAACACACTTAACACAAGTGTTTTAATGCATGATCTTGTAGTTTCATTAAAATATTGTTAATATATAAAATGTTGCTTACAAATACCCAGAATAAGTTTTCAGTGAAGGCTACCATAAAAATGCAAAACTACCACAACCCAGCTTTTCAGTTAACAGATTACTTTTTACATTATTGCTTTCTGTTTAAGGACAAAGCAAGTTTTTAATTTAAAATGTTTATTTACAGATACCTTTTTATTCTCCCAGGGGCCAGAAAAAGGAGCATTTTCATTCTGGGGCTTCCTTCTCAGACCTTCTTATGCCTTACATCTCGCAGTTATGATCTAAAGGGGACTATGAAATTGCAAAATAAGAGGGCAAGGTAGTAATTTCAAGCAATGGGCCTGAGATCATCCACAGCTTGTTCCCTCATTCTGTTTTCTGCCACTTAATTTAGCTTTCAGTAAGACAAATGTGCTTAAGGAGGGTGGATGCAAACCAGCTGATGCCATTGGTCTCTGCTCTTCTTGTATTAAGTGGTAAATACGGTCAGTGCTGCTTTCCCAGTAGTCCAGACTTCCGCACACCATTGCTTTCTATTCTGCCCTTGTTATGTTCATGGTCTCATAATCTTAATGCACTTGTTTTGAGTCTTCCTGTAGCTGGCATGTTTGCATGATGACTGTCTCATTCATAAAAAACAACAGGCTGACTATGGAGTCATCAGCTGTTTTTTCATGCCTGATTACAAATTTTTCCTTCTCAAGTCCCATATGAAAAATAAAATATGTTCACAGTAGCAGAAAGCTTCTTGTGTCTCACTCTACCTCACTGAAAAATATGCAAAAACTTTCTCCCTGTCTATTGAGTAAAAAATACCAAAAGCTGTTATTCAAAGGTTCTGAAGTAAAAAAACAAAATAATGAGTAATTTTGAGCAACAATAAACCTGAGGTTTGTTATGCCATCTATTCTTCAACACCAACAAAAAAGGGGAGATGTTTCAACCACATTTTTCACTGTGAGTCATTCACCTTTTGCTGTATGCAGTGATATTTCATTTAAAAAATAGTTTCCTACTCTCCAAGCTGCTTTTGTGGAATCATTTCACATATAAATATCCAAAGAACAAGTTAAAACACTTTAAAATACTCTAAATTGAGGTAATAGGAGTTCTTAAAAAAATGTAATGCAAAAATGTTTATAAATGTTCCATTTAGGTCATGTGAAAGCACATTTATTTTTGCAACAGACTGTCTGCCTCAAAGGCTCTTAATTTCTCTGAGTTCTTTCTTTAATTTCTCCATCTGCTACTTACTTCCATGATCTAATTAGGAGACCAAGGTCTAAATTTCAATATATTTTGGATTTAGTGCAGACCTGGTGATGTTACTAAGACCACTGGAGCTGGCTTGCCGCTATTTCTAATCTCAGTCATAGGACTCCTCCCAGATCTTCAGGACCTGCCATTTAATCCCATTTGCCTTTGTAAAATCTATCCATTTTCACTCCTTAACTCTCTGTCATCTTGTTTAACATTTTCCTTAAATTGTTCTTTAAGAGTTAAACTTCCCTCTCTTAATCACAAAACCTTTCAGTCTCTGTTGAGGACATTCTTGCTAAATCATATCTCCTGAAAGAAGGTCCTGAAATTGCATTATTGAATACCTGGAAATAGATAATAGCCAAAGCTAACTCAGTCTGTCTGTTTTTCTTGAGGCCAGTAGTTATCACAGGGACTTTCTCCTATTTGCATAAGATTGATACATATGGGATTCCAGAGATATGATCTTCCCAATTACAAATGTTCTCCTCACACGAGAGTGGGAGACAGCAACACCTCCAGCCAAGACTTTTCTGACAGGATTGCTACATCACCTTCGGATATTTTCAATCTGTATTACACAGCTTTTGGCTCATTCTTTTGTGGAAGTTAACCCATTCTGTCTGTTCATGGTGATAAAAGAACAAAACCTGCAAGAGCTTGGAGTACTGAATTTACCTCAGCCTTGCTGTGATCCTGCTTATTGACATCTTTTAACAGGTAGTGAATGAATTGAAAATAGATTTATTTATCTTTTTTTTTAAATCAGGCAAGAAATCTGTCAGAGCCAGTAGTCAAACTGATGGTATTTAAGTCACGGTCTGGTGGAAATGTCTTCTTTTGTTTATTTCTCATGAAGCTCCTTAGGCTCCTGCTATAATCCAGTGGAGTGTACCCAATAGGACAAAACATCATTCTACGCAGGGAGACATATAAAATAGCAAGTAAGAAACTTTGAGGAATAGCCTGTGAACTCTGGACTGAAGGAAATCATCAGTCTTCACTCACTGTGTTAAATATTTAATTATTTCCTTGCTTTAAAAGTCAAGGTGGACTTTTTCGCAAAGAAATAGAGAATCCATAGATCCAATAACTCACTTGTGCTTAGGGAACGACTTTCCTCAGAGTCTGGAGATTTGACTTCAAATCCTTGTTTTTTGCATTTGGGCCATGAGTTTAAAGACTCTTTTTCTGTGTCCCAGGTAGATGTCCTAACTTTGATCTGCAGGTGTTTTTGGGTGGGATTATCTTCAGCTCCTTCTGTTCGATGTTTCCATTACCTAAATATCTATATAGTACTTGGTACAGGAAGTAAAGCTTGATATCCTAGGTGAATGTTCTATCAAGTTGCATGCAAACCTCTTTCTTTTTTCTTCAGTAAAGAATCAAGGCCTTTTAGTCTGATTTTGAGAATCCTGCTAAAGCTGAAATGTGAACCTGGGATGCAAGGTTGCTGAGCTAGGTGATATGTTTACCAGCACAAGGTAGGGACTTAGACAAGTGGGATAACATTTCAATGCTGGTTTTGAAGATCTCTGTAGTGTTTAAGTGTGGGTCTTAGGCATGCAAAGGATAGCTAAGCAATTAATTTGACCCACTGTTAATGCAGAAAGAGTGGTCATCATCACTCTGTCCAGCTCTTCAGCTTAGCTCTAGGTGTCAGGCTCCCTCTCTGGAACCTCAGATGTTTGCCTCAAGACCAATGCCAAACATCACTGAGCTTCACTAATAGCTCATGAATACATTTGGGCATTCCTCGTTTTCAGCTGAGAACTAAACAGAAGGAAAAAGCACTAGGAAACCCCATGAAATTAATGTATTAAAATGTTTAATGAATACAAGGGCTCCAAATATACAGATATTTGGAAACTGCAGACTCTTCTTCCATGCTATCAGTGAAAGGCCTTTCAGAGCTACTGAAATATAAAGGTCCTTAAGTTGTACAGCCTGCCTGCTGCTTTGTATCCTCCTAAATATTCTGACTATTAAACAAAATGTAAGAGACCATCTCTTCATAAAAACCAGTTCTTAATACCTCAATTTTTTCTCTCCAACCTCTGCCAGGAGTTAGGCAGAAGACTATTAGCTGTTGATAGGGCTACCAGTCTCTCCTGTTTTAGCAGGACAAGGTTATTCAAATGTTAATAGTTTTGTTCAGTCTTTCTGACACTGGCTGCTTTTTCCCATAAAATGGAAGATTTAGTCCACACTGAAGGGTTTTATCAGAGGTAAAGTTCAAAAATCAAGCAGAATTCATAAGTATAGGGAGACAGATTCCCTGGGCTGCCTCAGCCACTTCAGCTGCTGTGGCCTTATCTTGCAACATCACTCGGATTCACTAGTGAACTATCTCTCAAACACTGTCATCCCTTACTCAGTCTTAATGATCCAGTTTCTGTTGTAATGTAAGCTCAGGTAGTTCTATTTCAGGATAGGTCGAGTTTATGAAAGCTGCAGTGTGTGAGTCTTCTACAACAACCTTGCCCTGGGAGAAAATAAAGGAGCTGAACTAGAATGTTTCCTTTCTCCCAAGGATGTGATAACAGCAATTTCAAAATGACATATAAAACATTATTTATTTGCAAACAGAAGAATGTCAGTCTGCCATGAAGCAAGAAACTACAATGTCAACATGCTATAGGGATGTATGAATAGTTGAAACAAACAGCTGTGTGTAAGAGATGCGTGATGTATTCTCTAACAAAGTCATGACAATAACTTTATCATTCATTTGCACAGACAAACTTACACACTCATTCACACATGCTTTTCTACTGTTTTTAGAGGTAGCTTGGCCATTGAAAATTTGCATCTGAAAGACTTAGGGATTTAATTTTTGAGATATTAATGATATTAATTCAGATCTGCATCTCTAAATGTGTTTTTTATTAAGGGCTTAAAATGGCTTCTCCCCCTAAATGCAAGGTGTGTTTTATGGGCTTAGGAAGTTGCATTAAATTTTAAACAGTAAATACTCTATCTATGTTAAGTATTGTAGCTTTATTTGAATCTGCTGATGACTGAATGGCATTTCTTTCTAATGTCACTAGTCTTGCTTGTGAGGAATTTATTCAAGTGTGTAGCAGGTGTGTAGAGGAAACACGAAGAATTTGTGACGGGTCAGTCTTAGTATAACTAAATTACATTTGATACTGAGAAGAAATGGTCAGAATAGCATGACTGGAGCAGAGGAGGGAATTAAAAAACACATCTTTCTAACAACTGCTTTTTTTGTTGCCATATGGGGTGTGAAAACAGCACTTCCAAGCCTCAAAGCTGAAGTCTCTATAGTGGGTGCTGAAGGGCCAAGATCCTTACCTCTGAAGTCTGGATAATGTACTCTAGTATAAAACAGGTTTGTCTGGAAACTTTGGTATTTTACTAGGTAAGTCAGGGGAAGTCAGATGGGTGTGATTGTGTAGTTTGAAATAACTTCCATAAGTCCGCTTCAAGATCTGTCTTTTAGTGTAGTCTCAGGAAGAAAAGAAATAAAATGTTTTATGGAGGAATAGTAATGGGAAAAGGTAAACCACATATAACAAGTATTATGTGAAAGGTGTCCCGGGGAAGACCTACAAGTGTATGTAGAGAGAAGTAGCTTGTCATCCTGTTGTGGGTTCAGCTGTAACAGTTATTTTTCTCCTTAGTAGCTGGCGCAGTGCTATGTTTTTGGCTTTAATCTGGGAACAATGCTGATAACACACCAATGTTTTAGTTGTTGCTAAGTAATGTTTACACCAATCAAGGATTTTTCAAGTCTCTCATGCTCTGCCAGTAAGGAGGGGCACAAGAAGACAGGAGGAAGCAGAGACAAGACACCTGACCCAAACTAGCCAAAGGGATATTCCATACCACAACACGTCTTGTCCAGTATATAAACTGAGGGGAGCCACCTGGAAGGACCAGATTGCTGCACAAGTTGGGCTGGGTATCTGTCGGCAGGTGGTGAGCAATTGTATTGTGCATCACTTGTGTTTATTGATTTTTTTCTTTCCTCTTTAAGTTTTATATTCTCTCCCATCGTTATTTCCCTTCTCATTATTATTATTGGTGGCAGCAGTAGTAGTTTTTTATTGTACCTTAGTTACTGGACTGTTCTTATCTCAACCCGTGGGATTTACATTCTTTCGATTCTCATCCTCATCCTGCCAGGGGAGGGAAGAAGTGGGTGAGTGAGTGAGCAGCCGTGTGGTTCTGAGTTAGTGGCTGGGTTTAAACGATAACACATCCTCAGTTTAAACAACCGTTTCCCAAGTTACCATACGTGGCATCACATTTATGATGTTTTCTTCTTCCTCCAAGCACAACTGATGAATGGAAGTTTCTTTTTCATTGGTAAAGATATGATACCCTTACTAAACTAATTCAGAGGAACAGAATGGGGTTGGAATAATGTAAAAAATTATCCAATGTTACCTTTTCAGTTAAATAAAGTGGAAATCATCTATTACTGTCAAACAGAATTATTTTACAGGTAATTGTTTCAGTGAGGTAAGGAGGTTAAGTGTCTTTTGTCATTGGCTTGACAGATATTTAAACTCTCCACACCCCTGCAGTAACATTTTCTTGGGATTATAAATGTGAAACATATCATTTACTGATCCATGGCTATGGCAACACTGAGTATGCTGCACCAGAGAGCTCAGATACACTCTGGCTATCTCCAAAGTCACAGCAGGCAGTCCACTTTGTACACCATGTCCACATGAGTAATTGATAACTGAGGCTCTGTTTCTAAGAGCATTTGTTAGGTACAAACAGTGGCTAGCAATATAGTTTTTACTTCATTGTCTAACACAGGATTTCAACATACCTGATGAGGCCAAAACCCTTCACTTTCTGCTCTGCCAGGAAAAGACAATGTATTCATAAGTGATGGAAGGCAAATGGCATGGCATCTCTGGAAATATCTACTAGCTTTAATGAAACAAGCAGATAAGGTCTGACTTTGGCCAGTGCTACAGTGACAACCAGAGCTTATGGCATTAGCTCCCAGATCTTACTGTGCTGTGATCACAGGAACAGTATTGTACAAAAAAGAGAAGCAGTGACCAGATAACACAGATTTTGGAGAACTCACAGCTCCTTTAGACCAGCTTTTCCTCTTTCCTGCCAAAGGACTTCAGAATCTTTGACTTTAGAAAAAGCAGCTGGCATATTCCAAGACTCAAGATGGTGCATTTTGCAAATATTGTGCTTTCTTCCCGCCAATTTCACAGTCACTGGGAGTGCATGCCCCAGGATAGCTATGCACATTAGCAGTGGGCAGTGGGACAGGTACTGCCAAGACTTTGCTGCCTGTGAAAAATGCTGGCATTGCTAGCAAATATAGAGGATTTGGGAAACCTGTCTAATGTGATATCTAGTTAGCTGCATGAAATTTCCGTGCAATTAGACTGAAATAAAATGTCAGGCAGTCAAGAAAGCTGTTATTAATTATACTTTCCATGGCCACAGCCTTGCCTTCAAGGGACACAGAGACTCAGGCTGCACCGCAATAATAGCCTAGAGAAAAGTGACAGGAAAGTCCATGCTGTTCTCAACTTACGTGCCAAGACTGATGTAATACTGAAGAAAAAGTCGAAGTTAAATGGCAGAAACAGAAGAAAAAGTTCAATGTCTAAAATTTAAAAAAAAAAAAATTAAATATGGAACTGCCAAACCATTTTGATTCCCAGAAAGATGATCAGCACAAAAAGCTGTTACTTTATGTTCCCAGGTAAGGGTATGAAGATTGCAAGCTTACAGCACTTGTCTTTGTCCTGTGATTGACACATTGCCCAAGTGCCCTTGCACTTTGTGTGACATAGTGGAGGAAGGTACAGCACTTCTCGCACCAGCTGGACAGACGTAGTCACAGATCTGGTGGGACTGAAGCAGCAAATGTCCACTTTAATTGCCTAGAAGCCCATATCATCAGAACAACACTGAAGATCCACTGCACCACCCGTATTCTAAACTTAGTCATGTTGGTGATACTCATAAGGAGTTCTTTAACAGCCAGAGATGATATGTATAGTGTTTTCAAAGCTGAAAACCACATTGTACGCGTCCAGGAGAAGTATTGCTTCCAGTGCAAAGTGTGCATCTCTGCCTCACAAGCTGACTGAAGATTAATGGTTTTAAAGCCATTTTGCTTGAGCTTCCTAAGCCTTTTAAGAATCCCACAGAGTGAGAAGACATAGTATCATTTTTTCAAGATAAAAGCTCATTTCAAGTGAACATACTGTGATGGAAGAATATTTCATCATGTCTATGCTGGCCATAAAATATGGGATTGGCTGCAGTTTCAACTGTACAGGTTCTTGCTGCAAATCTAGAAGAAACCAGTCTTACAGAAGACACTGTTGATGGGATGAAAGCATTAAAAGCTCTGGTACTGAATTGTATGGTATTTTCCCCAACATTTCTAAACATGCTTAACAGCCTGGATTTTCCATCAGCTCCTTGCGATTTTCACTGAGAGAGACACAATACTGTAATAAGTCCTTAAGATTATAAGAGTAACACTATCAAATAGCAATTTTGTCTCATTTTTAGAGCTATTTATCATTCCTCTTCAGGCAAGATTTACTGTTAAAAAAAGGCAGTTTTTAAAAGGCTTTTGGTGCCTGTCACCCTGTGAGCCCCTCCTCACATTAGATGATTAGTGACTTCAGCATCTAACACACCTGACAGGCAGAGAAGAACCTGGAGCTAATCTGAAGCTCTCATACAGGATGTTTAATGAGATGATAAGACAGAGTGTGTAAGAGGGCACAAGGAGATTACGCTAGCTTGTCACACATTGGAATTCTTAAAATTACTGTATATAGGGACTGTTATTTCAGAGGAAAACGTATCATGCATGGTCCAACAGCCCAAGGGAGGTGAGGCTGATGCTGCTCCATGTCTCTGAGTCCAACAAGTAGCAAGGCAGAAGATGTATTCTCAGCAGGCATGCACAGAGAGAACACACATATACACACATATATACACATGTATACACATATATACATATGTATACACATATATACATATATGCCTTGCCAGACACAGAGATCACAGATAGTCAGAGCACCCACACGAACACAGGCAGAACAATGTCCTCACCTGCTCCTTCTCCAGCTGGACAGGATGGAGGTTCACTATTGAGAATATATATATCTACATACGCACAAGTGGATCCCTCCAGCAGCTGTGCCCAAACATACAGTCTGTTCTGTAGCTGCCTCTGGAGCCCAGTCTCCCTGTTTCTGGCAGCACCCCTTAGTCAAAAGCAATCTGGAGAGCTACTCCCAATAATAATTTGCAGATGATGGCTTTTCTGGGACAGTTCTAGGAGGGTCTGTGACAAGGCATTCCTTCCTTGGGAGTCCTCGATTTGGGTTCCCATACCGTCATGCCTTTTTGCCTGTGGGCAGGTGCTTTTGAAGGTCTCATGGCCTCTATGATAAGCCTGTCATAGTACGACTTGGGGGCCCCTCCTACCATTGTCTCTCTGAGATCCTTCTGTGGGTGTGCAGATGAGCTTTATCACATAATCTAACCCAGCTGTGCCAATAACAGCCTCAAAATTTAATCGTTCCCTTCAGCTTAAGAAGCCAGTATGAATGGAGAGTTATTTCTGATTGTGCACTGAGACATGACAGATTATAAAGCAGTCTCCCAAGTTGAACCTGTACTGATGCAGCAAGAGGTAAAGTACAATAGGTTTATATGTATATGAATTTTTATTATTTTTTTAAACTGATATTTAAAGAGGCTCACACAGCTCTTAACACTCCTGTCATCTTAAGCAAATACTGCCTAATTCCAGATCTTCAAGACCACACTGAACTAAAGCAAATAAGTTCTGGATGGCCTCAAGGTGATTCTGTGTTGTCCATTTCCACTGTGATTCGTAGTCAGGCATGCAGTGTCATTGAAATGTCTTGGGGTATCTGGGACACCTGCATAGGGCTGATAGGTATGGCATAGGACCTGAAGAATACCCATGACCCTCTAAAAGGACAGTTAGGGACTATGGCATCCCAAATGAGGCACCTGCATCTAGATATTTGAATAAAGAAGTCCCTGCTTCTCAAAATAGAGCGTAGAGTGCCATGAGGTTAAGTACAGATGTCTGCTTTAGGATAAGGTGAATAGCTCCCTGGATGTCATTGGGCTTGGGTGACACTAAGATACAGCTTTCCGGTACTGTTCAAGACTCCCTAGGATTTGAGAGACACCCAAGTAGGACTGGCAGACATTGCATGAGATTTACAGATATCCCATGCCCTTCTGGCATAGCGACCAGAGCCTAGAGAGGTTACTTAGACCATTACAGTGGTACTAGACTGGATATTCTGGTGACTGAACTGATTTTCAGTTCCCAACTCTCATTTAGCTCACCTAAATCATAAACATCTAGTTAAGTATTCCTGATCTAATACCTTAAGAAGAATGGGAGAGGCGGAGCTATTTAAATAGTTTTTACCAAGTGCACAATAGCAAGTTCTCTTCCTGCAAAAAGGCCCATGAGAAGTTTCTCAGTAATCTGTTCCTGGCTATATAGAAAGCTCCTCAATGGCATTCAAAAAAGAATCACTAAGAAAAGTGACACAGGGTATAGTTCTAAGTATAAAAAACAGTACAAGAAGGTGGGCAGAAAACCAGAGCACAAAATAACAAAAATGCAACATTTCTTCAGTGAAGCAGGAACATAAAAGATGTTGAAGAAACTCATGACCACAAAAGTAGGTCACAAAGGCAAAGAAGGGATTTATTGCTAAAAAGGGAAGAAGAGTGAATTACTGGAGGAACTGAAACATTCAATGCCTTCTTTGCCTTATGCGTACTCAAAACCTGAAGTGTGATTTGGTAATTAACAAATCATATTTTAATAGAGAGGTAGGAAAACAAAGCAGAACAAGGAAAGAAGAGTGTTTAAGTCAGTCAGATTATTCATTTAGAAGCACCTGAAAACTTGTCCTTGATGGTTAGAGATCCAGCTGAAATCATCTCTGGATGATGTGTTGAAACATGTTCAAGGGTCATTGTGTTATACAGACTAGAAAGCATGAGTCAACATGAGATTCTGTAGCAGAAAAACTTATCTTGACCTATGCTAGAGAAGCATTAATGTATGTCAAGGGAAATAATAATTATCTTGTTAGCACTGGGAAGCTCTCATTTGGAGAGTCATATCTGGGTTTGGTCATTGTACTTTACAAGGTATGTAGGCAAACTGGAGTCTAGAGGAAAGCAAATACAATGATAAAAGGCTGGGAAATCTTGCAACTTCCTTTGATGAACTGATTCCCTGTAGAAGGACAAAAAAAAAAACCCTTAGGTTTTCAAAAAAGATCAGCTTTGTAAGATTCAAGAGGGAAAACCACTTTGAATGGAATGCTGTGCCGGCTCCTTCACACCCAGCTTTTAAACAGGAGCTATACAGTAATCTGCCAGGAATGCTGTAGTTAAAGTGGCTGGTATAAGCAGTGAGACAGCTGGCCCAGTGGACCATGGCATGCTCTCTCTAGCCCTCTGCTCCCAGACTCTCCGCAGACCTCAGTTACCTTGCTGCAGCTAACAATAAGGGAGCCAATTAATGCTAATTGGGATGCAGCCACCTTCCCGCTAGGAACTGGATGAAGACTGAGAAGGAATTTCATACAGGCCACTAAACAACTGTCAGACAGTAACAGCGTTCAGTTGCTACTGACCTGGGCTGTGTTTATATTTTAGTGACTTGCCGTGAAAAGCTCTGTATGCCATTATCAATCCTCTGGGCAATGTAGCTCCTGTTTTAGGGTTGCTTGACAAATGAGATTTAGTTTCCAGAGAAATGTTGCTAGGTAGCACCTTTTTATTCCCAGATATTAACTTACCACACCTCCCACTGTCTCTCTTTTCTTCCTGACGAAGTCAAATAGATATTAAACAAGAGAAAAAGGAGACAGAAGGGAAAGTATTTTACTGCAATATGGTTTTATGTTGTTATCATAAAAGAAGATTTGAATTGGCCCATTCAAACAATGAGGGAAATATGTACAAAGCTCTGGTGTTGTGAAATTACCAGGAGTATTTAATTTTCATGGAAAGAAATGTCCTCTAAAAATGCCATTAAAACTCTGTGCAAGCATGGTTTGAGATTCTGAAGCTTTCTGCTGGGAACCCTTCTGTTTTATAGTTTTGTAGAAGGTTTATAATACCACTCTGTCTACTTCTTGCTGGTACTAAACATGCCAAACAAAAGACATTACTTCTTTCCTCCCTTCCCCCACCAAAAAAAAAAAAAAAGAAAGAAAACAAAAGAGAACTTGCTGCCAGATTTTTGACAGCAAATAATTAACTAAAAAATTAGTTGTATTCATTTATAAGCCGGACGAAAGATCCAGGTGTGATATAAAATGAAGATGATTTAACAAAACCAGTGAAATCAAGTTGTTATGGTAACTGGATTTTGAAAGAATGCAGATTAAAAAAAAAAAAAAGGAAGAAAAGATTTATGCTCCATCTGGTCTAATCACTGTGGTAAAACACAATTGTTAAAGAAAAACACCCAATAAGGATAATTTCACACCTGGCATCAAGCCTGCACGATATTTCACATCAACAAGACTCCCAGAAGTGAATCGAATCTTGCTCAAATATCTGCCAGGTTATAGTAAAAGAGGGGTATATGATTGCAGATCATGCTGAATTACTAATTTAATTTAATAATTTTGAACTACATTACTGTGAAAATTCAATACAAATATTTGCATTTGATCGCTTGTGCTACACTTATTGTGCTTATTGATTTTGATTAACTTCTATTACTGCATACTAATTATCTGGATATAACTTAGTGTACATTGCTTCTGGTTCTGTGTTAGCTTAAACACTGGGAAATGAGATGCTTCATCTCACTTGGTGCTGCAGCCTATTAAAATCTCCACTGGCAGTTGAAACAGAGACTGTCTGAAAAGGGCCTTTGTGAGAGTAAGTTTGTAGAAGATGTTGCAGTCTGTATCATTCAACTCAAGTAAGAAGCACTTCAGATGAAAACCGTCATCACTTCCGTGCTGTAAAACAGAGCCTTAGAAAAGACATGGGCTGTGGAGATCACATATTATGCTTTTGTTGCTTCTCCGTTCATTAATAAGCCTGCAGCTGCACAAATCATCGAAAGGTAACAAGCTTTTGGTGGTGTTCTCTGAAGACACTCTGCTTCATTTTGCCATTTCTGTATCTTCTTATCTGCATTTGCTGAGTTTCCATGCTCTTGACACCAGTTACACCTTCAGTGCCAGATGTT
Source organism: Psittacus erithacus (assembly GCA_009867235.2). Classification (NCBI taxonomy): domain Eukaryota; kingdom Metazoa; phylum Chordata; class Aves; order Psittaciformes; family Psittacidae; genus Psittacus; species Psittacus erithacus. Next base: position 61,009 of record WYDI02025167.1, on the reverse strand, counting down.
CAAGTTTCTTCTGAAGAAACACTTCTTTATTAAGAGCCATATTTTCTGATAAGACCAGTATTGTGGTGATTTAAGTGTATTCTGGTAATTTAAGTTTGACCACATTTTATCTGTTCATTTCAGAACTCTCTCTTACATTTTTTTTCCCTTCTATCGATAATTCAAGTTTTGTAGCTTCAGCATGCTTTTATAACTGATTGAAATTTAACTAATGTGTTTGTTCCACATCCCATCAGAGGCAATTTTTCTCCTTTTTCACTTCACAGCCTACTGAACACTGTTCTTAGATTCATCCTGTGGTGTTCCTCTCCTCCCAACAGGGCTAAGCCTTCTTCCCAAACTGTTGGTGACTCGGGCTACCAGAGATCTCCTAGGCTGACCCTATGGAAGATGGTATTCAGAGTGGCTGCTGGAGGGTGAATGAAATATAGGAAGTTATCCCATAATGCCAGTAGACCTGCATATGTCAATTAAGCCCAAACCTGGAGAACTGTAAACCCTAAAGAGGACAGCTCTCAGTTGGAGGAATAGCAGTTGCAATCTCCATTGACTGTATTGACATGAGCAGAGGCACATGTCATAAAGGAAGGCTGCCGCACAGTGGGCTGTAAGTCTGGGCATGAAATTAGGGAAGTGATTACTTGTCTCTGTTCAACGCCCAGTTTTTAGTCATCACGGTTTTCCATTTCACTGTTCTTCTCAGAAAGCTGCTGCTGTATTGGACTTGCCACAGATCAAACATCAATGTTCCCTTCTAACTCTCTTAAACAAGCTCCTCCATGCTTTCTGTTGTGCCCTCTCTGAGGCTGGAAAGAATTTCAGCCTCTCTTTTTCTGTTGCGAGGCTTGGTGACAATTCAATCCTGGTTGCACTAATGCCTCTGTCAAACAGAGAGACCAGTATTACCCTCATGGTTCAATTCCAGTCTCCCAAATAATTGCCTGTGCTCACATGTACTGCCTCTTTTGACCCCGTAAGAGTTTGTCTTTCTATGTCTGGGCAGGCCATAGCGTGGGCAGATGCTTAGTGAGACAGGCACATATAGGAGCATGGGGTGTCGTCACTTCCTTTTGCATTTCTTTGCATTTCTGCCCACCATCAGCTACTGCCTTCTGAGCATGTTGGTATCACACATGTGAATGCATGTGCACATGGTATCTGCAATACTCTTTTCAGAAACATTATTCACATTCAAAACCTAGAGCAGCTTCTGGCAACAATTCAGAACTGTCATCCCATCCCATTTTCTAGCAAGGGAGAATTATTTCATTTTAAACAGCTAAAGAGAATCCATGTTCTTCATCCAATTGGTCTTTAGTCTCAAAATACTTCTGGAAACAATAGAAATAGTGTACATTTCTTAATGTGGCTGCGCAATAAGTGGTGGTATTAATAACACTGTAGTAGGAAATCTCTATACTTTGAATGTCATTTGCTCAATAGGAATCGTATCTGACTCACATACAACCCTACAAAGACCTCTATTGGTTTAATTACAGGGAAAGGAGTATTTATTTATAAGTTCAGGGTGGAAGAGTTACTCTGGAGTGAAAAATTATCTTGCTGCAAATCCTTTAATAATCTTCTTAAATTCATAGTCCAAAAATCTGAAGTGAGGAAAATGAGATATTGTAAAACTTTTCACATTCCTTTGGTGTCAGCGGAAGGACTGTCTTGTCTCCTACCCAGTTGCCTGAGACCCTTCTCTCCTTAAGCTTTCTTTATTTTAGGTAATATTGTGCCTTTTCTTTGTACCTTTGCCAATACTCCCTCTGCTGTCACTGACTCCTCCACGTACTGCTAGGTTTTATGTGGCCACAGTTGATTTTTCCTCTGCAGTAAACTTCACCTTAGGCAGGTGAACTGCATTTACAGAACAACAAAGTACGGCGTTGCTGCAAAGAATCTATCACTCTAACCTCTAGTAAAACCAAGGTCAGAACACAATTACAGGGTTCAAGTGTTTGGTAAGTTATTTGCTTGCGCAGACTGTTGATTGATGGCTCTAAAATTGTTATTAAGTAACTGCTAGCACCATTGAGCAAAGTAAAAGTAAAATTAACCAGGAAGCAGTGAGCAAGAAAAGCTTCTACAGACTGAGGCTTGTGCATAAATAAGGGTAATGTCAAGGAAAACAAGAAAACATGGGAAAGCAGATTACTTCAAGTGACACAACCTAGGCAGTGACAGATAAGCCTAAAATCCACTATTCTACAGAAGTCTCTACTTCTGTGCTGAATAAGAGGTTTTCTGAAAGCTCTGCCTCTGATTTAAAAAAAAAAATACAGCTGTTCATGACATTTAAAAGAAATTATTCTTGAACTGTGGAAAACCTCACATAATTAGATTTGCCTAAATAACTGATTGCACAGGATTGGATCAAGGCTTTAGGAAGGAACATAGAGAACCATTCCTTTGATGGTTTTTCATCTCAGCTTCTCCAGCTAGGGCAGGAGGAAAAAGATGATTGCCAGTCTCTGTAGGCTGTTATGACCCTTGCTAGTCTTTTTCTGTCCATGGCCCAGGATAGTCTGCCCAAAGCCCATGTCCACCCCTGACATACTGCCTATATCAGTTCAGGGTCAAGAAGACTAAACAATCCCAGATTCTTTAACTCATGTAATCTGCAGAAATCCATCAGAGTAATTCCCATCAGTGTAGCAGAGCTTGCACGCATTCCAGCTGCTATTTTCTTTGAATCTTTATAGGCTGCTACAAATGGAATATTTAGCCCTTTTAGTCATTGCATCGTAGTATGGATCTAGTCATCGAAATTAAGGTTAATGATAAGGGTAACAGAGCTTAGCAAACAGGCTGCTTTGCTTTTGCATGGATATAATCACAGTCTGCTTTATGCTGCATTGCAGTTGACTGTGAGTTTTTACACAGTACGTCACTATGTTTTAGCTACCTGGAGAATTTCTTATAATAAGTTAACCTGATCATTTGTCACTTCTGACCATACCAACATAGACAGCCCAAAGCAGCATTGTTTCAAGGCAGATCAGATTTGAACTTGTTCAAAGGTCAGATATGCTAGACTTTGGGGACTTGGATTTGTACCTAATAAAAATTTACAGAAGTTGTAACTTAGCCTTCAGCAAATGTGCCCTACTTAGCAGCATACAAAATGTTTGTAAGTGTCAAAAAAGTTTGTAAGCAAAAATAGTTTAAGGATCTATTCAACCTGAAGGCAATCTTGTAAGAGATTACAAAAAGTCTCACCTGAAAACTGAGACTGGAGAACAATTTCTGACATGAACCATTACCTTTCTATCAACACCTATATAGACTTGTATCTTATTTTGTCAGCAAATCATGTAATACATCATGTTTATTGTATCCCCCTGAGTACTGGAGACTGCGGAATTATGATTTTGATGTGGATAATTTCTTCCTGCTGTCAAGGTCCAGGAATGATGAGTGGGGAGTGGATCTTTAATCTCTTGCTGTCAAGAGGCTGTTTATAACTGAATGACATTTGGGATCACAGAATATCGTAAGATAGCACCTAGCTGAAAACACCTCTCACATAAGCAAGACTTTGACTACATCTGCCCAGCTTTGACTGGATTAATTCAGGATGAGCTGGAAAAAAGCAGGTGAAAGTTCTTATGCAATGGTGTCAAACTTCACATTTCTGTGATGCATCTGAGGTCAGAGAGTGATGGAAACCCTGGTTACAACTGCTAACTGGCCTGAGGTACAGAGGCAGTTAAGTCATCTAGCTACTTATCTGGACCAGCAAGGCCTTTGGTGGCTTTTGGCAACTGTCTGACACAGAATCTGTCAAATAATGAAAACTCTATCTCTTTAGCAGGGAGGGGGACACAACCAGGGAAGACCAGCACGTTGCAGATGGCTATGCCAGAGGCTGGGCTGCTTCCCAGAACTCAAGCTGCTCTCAACAGACCCAGGGGCTGGGGCCTCAGGTGGTGTGAATCACAGGATGGAAATCTTGGAGCAGAAACTGATACCCACCAGCCCCTGGTGAAGGAGCAGGGACAGGAAGGGAGGGAGTGAGCGAGTGGCTGCGTGGTTCAGGGTTGCCAGCTGGGCTTAAACCACAACAGTTCTTTATGTGCACCGCAGGAACTTTATCCCCTTCTACAGTATGTAAAAGTTCTGACTTGGCTGGGCCAGCCCTTTTGCAGATCCTCTGGTGTTGACCAACCAGGTGGCTTTTGGTAAATGTGTGCCCCAATGTTTGAAAGTCCTACCACCCCTTGACAGCTTGATGGCATCAGGGTACACTGTGCACCAGTATCTACTAGAGCCTTATACTTCTATGGGACTAATGTGCCAGGCCATCTGATCCACATAGTCCCGTAAATCCAATTGTCCCCGACCTTCACCTGGCTGGAGGCAGGGCCCCTCTAAGTAAAAGCAAACTGTGGCCAAACACTTGCTGGCATCCCCAGCTGAAGATTCTGTGTAGAGTTTCGCGTTTTACTGGGTCTACTGGGTTTACTCAGGTCTTTACTGGATCTTTAGTCCTCCATAACTGCATCCCCCTCCCCTGAGGCTCCTCTGTACACTCTTTCCCCCAAATCATTGCCTTCTAAATATCTTCACTGGAGAAGCTGTTAACATATGATGAGGAAATGCTTTGAAAATCTTTTCAAGAAAATGGGAACAAAACTTAATAAACTGCTGTATTTTCTCACATAGTTCACTTTCAACTTAAATGTAAGTGTCCAGGTTAAAATTTTAGGCTTCTGTTTTAATTTACCCTTTGAAAAAATGCAGGCCTCAGAAGAGGAACCTAATTATGATGATTAAGGAATGCATTCTTGAATTCCAGGGGTGGGTTAATATGTGACTGAGTCAATTTTCTCTGCATTTGTTGGAAAGTAGCCAGCATAGCAAGAAGGAGCAGCCAACCTGGGAGAAGGAAGAGACTAGAGTCTCCCTAGAGAAACTGAGAATGAAATACAGCATAATTTTGCCTGCTACAGTGTGTGGAGTCAAGGGCATCTGATATTTATGGAAAACAGAACATCTAATTGATAAAATCCAGATGTTCCAGAGTTATGTCTTTCCTGAAGTCTTGTAAGACCCAGCCCAGCATGGATCATTTAAAAATGGTGGGATTATGAGCTAATTTGTTTCTTCAGAAATACTTGATCTACTCAAGTGCTGGACAGAATGTAAGCCTTTACCTAAGAAGATGTATGCATCTGGCTGAATGTAGTCATCTATAGAACAGTCATCTAATAATCTGAAATGATCACTGTAAATTGCTTATAATTACGGGAGAGAAATAGCCATTTCAAAGGCAAGACTGAAAACAGCAAGCAGTCGTTGACCAAAGACAAAATAAATCACAGCTTAAAATGCACTTTTTCTCTTCACTGGCAGTGAAAAGAACTTAGAGGATCCAAGCCAGGCAAACATAATTTAATAGTAAATGTCTAGTTCAGCAAGACAAACCTTCCTTGAATCTATAATGGAAGCTGATCTAAGAAAAAAAGCTGGTTTTTGCATTGTTATATTTGCCTCACTAAGTCCCAACAGCAGCTACCCTGAGTAGAACCATAGCAAGATAAGCTGTTTTGCTTGTATTGAGAAAGAAGATAACAAGGATAAGTCAGGACATCAGTACGTAGCTGCCTGGTGGCAAAGAAGCATAATATATCTCCAGTAGCTTTTTACTGTACATAGCTAATCATGCTTGTTATCTGAGATAACAGCACATTTTCCTTCCTTTCTTCTTCACCTTCTCTTTTCCTTTTCTGTGTAGTTGTAGAGTATTCATTTCTGGAAGAAATATAAAAACAAGTTGCAAAGATGAGGCTGCCTTAAAAATCTTTAGCACTTCACCATACATGCAGTGAATGTTAGTGGAATATATGCTGCTGCCGGTACAAACTTTTTGTGAGAACGAGGAAATAAGAAAACATCTAATTTGGTAGAACTCTGTGATACTCTACTAGCATGTGAAAAATTAGCAATTTGCTACCCACAGTGTGTTAACATTTTCTAAAGGTTGCTTTTTGCAGAAGTTGTCTGAAGTAGAAAAGACAGTAAGAATAAAACCACTAAGATGCTGCAATTCCTAGCACTGTGGAGATGTTTGGCCATTCCAGGTTATGCACAAGTTTTGCAGTGCTAGATGAGGAAGGGAGCAGAAAATATGAAATAAGAAAAATTCCTCAGTAGCTTCCAATATAAGCTGGAAAATTGAATGAAAAAATACGATGCTTCTGCCCATACCTTGTAAACGGGTAAACAATGTTCTTTTTCAGTCATTAACATTAATGTGCACTGCCTTTACGAAAGGCCATTCCTGGAGAATGAGTGATGCATATAACCTAATGACCTTTGGCTATGCCTTATCCTGTCAACGCTTCGTTCTCCCTGTTAATCCACAGGAAATGTCCTGTGCTTTGCTGGCTTCTATTTTTAAAAAAGAGGGGATAGACTTGGGTTGTATGAACTGCATCTGTTTATTGCAGATCTCCTACACTGCCCTTTTGTCATTTCTCTTGTTGACATTTCTTATGTGATATGGTGTCTTGTGAAATGGAAGATTGAAATTCAGCAAAAAGTGTAATTTAATGCACTGGGTATAAATCCACCATGACTTTTTTCAGACTCCCTGACAGAGAACAATATTTGACCCAAATTTAACTGCAAGTAATGGACATTAACCGTCACATGGTTATAAGCTCCCCAGTTGTGACTCAGTTCTATCTGGAATAAGAGACTTGACATCTAACCACCACTTTATTTTACTGAGGTGCCTTGGAAACTCTGCTACTATCTACATTCAAAATTATTACCTGCTTTACTGTAGTACAAACCACAGGATTTTCCACTGCCTTTTCCTGCACAACGCATGTTCAGAAAGTTGGGATGACTTCAGAGAGTCTGATTTTTACAAATTTCTTCAAAGCATATCATAGCTGAATAAACACATAATGCTTCTAAAAACTGAAATCTGAATTGGACAGAAACGGAAATCACTTGATCATTGCAGAAACTGTGGTTGTTTCATCTGGAGAAGAGAAGGCTCCGGGGGACCATATCGCCCTCTACAGCTACCTGAAAAGAGGTTGTAGTGAGGTGGGGGTCAGTTTCTTCTCCCAGGTAACAAACAATAGGACAAGAGGTAACAGCCTCGAGCTGCACCAAGGGAGGTTTAGATTGGACATTAGGAAAAATTTCTTCACAGAGAGGGTAATCAGGTATTGGAACAGGCTGCCCAGGGAAGTGGTGGAATCACCATCAACGGAAGTGTTCAAAAAACGTGTAGATAAGGCCCTCAGTGACATGGCTTAGTGGTAGATTAAGATGATCTTAAGATCATCTGACTTATGATCTCAAAGGTCGTTCCCAACCTAGTTGCTTCTATGATTTGATGATATCTGTCTCATGATACTTATATTTGTTGTCACAGAAATCTAAACATTATTTGCTTTATTTCACCACTTAAATGGCAAATCTTCATCTAAGACAACACAACTCTAAGTCACATGAACATGAAAAATAAAATTCTTCTGATAGAAATGAAATTAACTCAGCTTGAAAGAACTATATGGAAGAACCACATATCAATCAGTACCATGTGCATTCACCCTACTCATTATAGGAGATGCATAGCACACAAACCACAAGAGGGTTAATGAAAAACATCTTCTATAGTACAATGAGAAAACATTGTATAGTTTATAAGACCTTCAACACACTAGTTGTCCTCAGTAATTACTGAAACATACTCTCCTTATTAAGCAAACTCTTCAATAACTGAACTTTTATTTGCCTCTGCTCACTAAGGAAATACCACACAAAAACAGAATTTTTATGCATGTGGTGTCCTATTTGCAAATTTTGCTGTTGAGAAATGTATGATTAGGCTGTGTATCCGGACCAGAGTTCTAGTCCTAGCTCTGCAGCTCATAGCTGATGCACCATATGACCTTGGGAAAGTCATTCACTGCTGTGCCTTTATTTCATCTAAGATCTGCTGTCTATCTTGCATTTCATCTGGTTAAAATTGTCTTAATATCTTTGACTTTCCTGTAAACACCTTCTGCAGAATGACCACATTTTCTAATACATGTGAGATCAGAGTGGCCCACAATTTCTAATTTAAATAACAGCAAAAGAAGCAAAATAAAGACGAAAAATGCTTTAAGATTAATGAGAAAAATAGCTTACTGATTTTTTTTTTTAATTTTAGTAACCTGATTTATGTTTCATTATTTCACCAGGTTCTGTAGTCTGTTGTTGTTCTTTCTTGCTTTAAAGAGAGTGGATACAAGCTAATGCATCTTCCCTCCAGATAGCATTGGTACCTAATTTTTGCCACCTCATTCTCTGTGTGCTCAAACAGTGGCGTGCCATCAAGAAGTCAACTGTCCACCATGAAAATGTTTAAGCATGTCAGCCTGAGGAATAGATGGAACATTGGCTGTGCTTAGAGGGAAGGCAGAGGACTTTGAACACTCTCTCATGAAAGATAATGTATATGGTTTCACAAAGAAAAATTCAAATAGAAAGGAAAGCTTTATGGCTTTGCTTTTAGAGATTTTAAACAATATTCAAAACCCTTTGGAAATTGCTCTGAGCAAATAAATACGTATCATAAACATATTTCAGTCTATGAATGCCACAGGTAAATACTACTTTGAACTACTTCTCATACTGTGCTGCTAATGGTAATGTGGATTGTGTAAAAATTATATTATAATGAAGAGACCTGAGGATGTAATACATTTTTAATCTGAAGTATTACAAATAGTGTAATAAGCCTTAAGAGGAATGGTTCTAGGGATGCGTCTATTAGTTTACCAGGGAGAAAGAAAAAGCATTTTACATTAATATATTTTAATTAATTAAATATTAGGCATACTTATTGTTAGCATATTTACTGAGGAAAAGACCTATGTTTTCTATATATAACATGATTTAGAGCATTCAAAAGCTTTTGAAATTCTCCATATACTGTATATATTTCAGCACTCAATAGATTTTTAAATTATATAATGAAGGTATATTTTAATACTAGATTGTATTGGAGAATCTGGAGTTAAAGCACATTGCAGATGTAAATTCATGCTTTATTCTAGACGCATGGTAGAAACTCCTTTCATGTGCCTGAATTACAAAGATGGTCCAGCTGGAGAATGAAAGGTTGGGTATGGGTCTTCCCAGTTTAGGTTCATGCTGAGAAGTGTGCTGAGCAAAACACAAGGTCTCAAAGAAAGACCTGCAACCCAGGGGCTTCAGCTAGCCTTTTGGATTTTGATCACATACGGTAAGCAATCTGTCAGAGAAGCAGCATTCGATGTTTCCAAAATATCATAAATAGTGTCTTAGGAACTTGTGAACTGAGGCACTGCAGAATGTGACTGTGGTGATTTGCTACATTACTTCTCATCTCTTGTGTTATTTTCCTCACATAAGTGATAAGGATCACTTCTGCTCTTGAAGGCTGTGGTTTTGCTGTCATTGTTGGCTCCTAATTATTATGACTATTTTCAGTTCACTTAACAGAATTTTCCTTTTGCAGTTTCAAAGAGATTCTTTATGACTCATTGTAAATAGCTGTATCGTGATGCATTGTACATTTCTCAGACCAGGGCCGCATACACTGATATTTGGGTAACTGTGAATGCTGGCAATAGTCCACACTGAAGTCTGAAAAGAGAAAGAAAGCTTGTCAGTCAAAATGCTGATTTCCTGCCAAGTATTACAATAAACAGTTGATGACGCACCATGCATCAAATTTTATACTAAGTCCAACATGATGAACACAATTCAGCAATTACTTTAATGCAGAAGTATCTAATTTATCACAAATTGTGAATCCACCCTGTTGCCTACATCTTAATATTTAGTTCACAGGATCTGCAGTGCATAGAATGTTGAAATAATAACAGAATTAATCTATTAATGCCTTTTGCATCAGTGCCCCAAAGAACATTGTAGAACACAAAGATATTAAAAGACATTCATTACCTTGGATATATCTAAGTAAATACGCAAACAAAAAGTGGGCTGAACACTCTCGTGAAAAAATACCACACTTACTACAGAATCAGCAATTGGAATGATGCATCACAAGCAACACAAAAAGTAAACTCATCCTGCGTATGTCAGGTCCCTTCATCTGCCTGAGTACTAGAAGCAAATTCAGAATACCTCGCCTTTCCTCTTACCAATGTTACAGATAAATAAGGAAAATTATTTGCCAAAGTGTGTCCTAGTCTTGTTCACAAATTTTTGGTGGATAATCTTAGTAGCAATTCCCTTTTAGCTTGGTCTGCTTGATCAACTGGTATCTGTTCTTAAGCCCAAGTACAACTGACATGATTCAGAAAGAATAGTTTTGAAGATCCTGTGGGATTGATGTATGACATTTCAGTATGTCGGTGTCTTCCTAACAGTTATCAAAGACACAGACTCCCTTTTTGGAAGAATTTTTCTTCACCCTGAGAATATTTTCTTGCATTTCTGTTGGCAAAGAAGAAAACCTCAGCAGAATGACTGATGCCTTTCTTACTCAGAGGCAAATTCAATGCTTTCTATCCAAGACTTCTTATACTGCTTCCCCAGGGAACGTTGCATTTGCTCCAAGATAGTGATCTGCTGGCACTTGACCAAGATTTCTAAAAATTCATTTCTTGTCAGGAGATCATAACATCTCCCCACAGCTAAGTTCTGAAGTCATGACAAAACCGTCAGCTGCAAGGGTCAACTCACTAAAGCAAGGAACAGAAAAGCAAGGCTATGAAATTCCTTCCCAGAGAAGGCAACTATTCCTTCTGAGATTTCATCTCTTACTCTTTACTGCCTGCTAAAAACTCAAACTTCAAGAAAAAAATAGATGTCTTTTTTCTGTTTTCTCTGGCAACTCTCACTACCACCCCAAATTTGGGAAAATCAACTGGAAGGTTACTCAATTCAAGCTGTTATGTATTAAATAGTTGCTGGAGTATGCAAGTCATTACTGAATTGATACGCCGCATCTTTACATAGGTAGAACCTCATTCTTACACCAAGCAGCTCAATTGTTTTCCTTCTGCAATAGTATGATCTGCCAAGAGATTCAGTCTCTTGGATAGGTATGTCTTTAGCTATGCTTAAGAAACTCCTTGGGCATATCACCTAACTTAAATGTTTTGGGAAAAAAATAAAACTCCATCTGGGAAATGATCAAGAACTATATGTATTGAATGATGGAAAATTTGGATCATCTCAAGAAAGAAGTAGCTGTGCTTCTTAATCTTGATTCAAAATGTGAATTGGATGGAATTGTATGTGATGGAGAGCTGAGCAAAAGGAAGATTGATGCTATTTTGTCAGTATTGCAATAAAAGTGAAACAACTACCTATTCACACAGGGAAAAGAATGGGTATATTTGTAAAACATCAGTCTAAAATAGGCTGCATCTATTTCTGTCGCAGATCAGTGCCCCCTGCAATACTCAATCTGACATGGTTGCCTGTAGATGCTGTGGGAGTTTTATGTCAGAGAATGTCAATGAAGCTGCTGTCAGTATGCCCTGTCATGGCCATATCCTCATTCCATGCACACAAGCACTTTTTTCCACTTTGAAGTGAGCCCACTTTTACCACCTCAGGCTTTTTCCATGTTTTGCCAGCTGAATTTCCACAGGCTTTTTCAGCCTACAATACCAGCAGTCTGATTTCCCAGCACAATTCTGCCTGCATTCCCTGTCCTGTAATTCATATTTGCTGTTTATCTGATTATCACTATATTGCTGGCCAGTTTAATGTAGAGACAACATGACCAAATTCACTCCTTTATTAAATAATTTATTAATAAACTCAGGAGACTGCTCATATGATTCATATGAACTTTATTAGCATAATATGAATAATTCAGTGCTCTCTACAAAAAGAAAAAGCCTTAAGAAATACAGAATAAGGATGCTATCTTGCCAACTTTCCTAGCTAAACTTTTCCTGAAGTCAAAGGGCATTAGACTGCTGCCAAGTCTGTCCCCATGAGGAAGTTTTAGGGCTTAACTTTTCATAGGAAAGCATATTTCTGGACACAAAATCTTAAAGTTTTTGAAAATTATTAGGAAATCAAATAATATCAATATATTGGAGAAGTAATGTAATAAGTGGTTGAGGCTACCTGACTTTAAGTTTTTCCAAAATATCAATCCAGTTAATATTATGATTAATTTCCTAGTCTGAACAGTAAATTAACGTACCTTTATACATGTGTGACTAAAACTTAAGTGAAATTTTGACTGAACTCAGAATGTTGGGTGCGTTGAAGAGGAGACTCTTGAAGAATCTTAATTATATATTGAGTCTTGACTATGATCTTGACAATTATAACTCAAGGATGCTGTATATAAAGCATGATTTTGCACAAAGGACTTCTATGTTTTATATTTTTATATTTTTTCATGAACAAAGAGGCAAAGGACATCTTTCAGAGATCTGCCCAGCAAAGGAGGAATTCTTCTTTAATGGGGATGCCTACTATTCTTGGCAATTTTATCCCCTGCCTGTTTCTTTGAGAGATGTCTCTTCCAGCTGCAGTATGCTTGTTATCAGCAGGAGGTATTACTCATTTGTTCTTACAGGAGATGAATGACACATAGAGGAGGAATATGGCATACTCTTATGTTTAACTTTCTGGCTATCCTAATATAGTACAGTACTTTGCAACCTTTGATGCTGTTGTGATCCTTTTGAAGTTAGTGCCACAGAACTACCCTAGTGGTAGTTCTCCAGTGAACATCAGGGAGTCATTAACAGGTTTCTTCATTCTGGCTGTGGAAAACAATCCTGGTTTAAACCCTCTGGAATCCAGATTCTCCCTGCTGTCATTGTACTATACCACGCAAATAGACCTTCCAGACTGGAGGAATAAGTTCGTCTTGGCAAAGGACATAGGGAAAGGGGGTCTGGTTGTCCAAATCTGAATTTGTAAACTCTTAAGATTGTTTCCATGCTGACTTGCTTCCTTTTCTACTTCAGCTTTTCCCTCCTTAAATTGAGAATACAATGTCATACCTGTTCCCAGTTACCTTTCAAGTGTTGTAAGGATTAACTAGCTCATGTTTGTACACTTCTCTGAATGTGTAATGAGCATAACTGTTTATTCTCACAATTAAAGACTTCTGGGCTTAAAGATTTTAGCCCTGCATATACAGAAATTATTCCTATTTTTAAAGTTGTAAGTTGCTATAAAAATATGCATAACTTATTACAGTTCCTTTCACCAAGGAAATGGTGAAAAACTATTGTAGAGGTAATAAGGCAACATACACCTCAGTTTTGGTAGTCATTCATCGCTCTTTTCTTTGCTCCCCTGCCAAAAGCTGCTTTTTTTTTTGATGCCTGTGAAAAGGCAAGATCTACTGGCCCAATTCATTTGTCTCATTTGTTCTGTGCTAGGAAGGCCACAAGCTCACATTTTAAGAGAAGTCCTCTGAGATTCATGTGTGTGGTAATTTCTATAAAGCAGCTGCAGGTACATTTTTTTATGACAATATCTGATTTTGTTTACAAAGGCCAAACCCAATTCTGTTGTAAATCTCTAGGGGAAATGCTTTTAACTTTTATTCAATTAATTCAAAATACTGAGGCAGTAAAAAGAGCTTGCTTAGATGTTCATTATAAAAGCAGTGATTTATAGTGTCAGTTACTCTAATGATAGCTTTATAGGATTAAATTATTTATTGTTAGGAATTGAAGGAAACTAAAACTAAATGCAAAACCAATAATGCTGCTATTTAGGTTTCTTTGGAAAGAAGATCATTACTTCTTCTGATCTGTTCCTCATTGTTTCTCACCAAATAACTTTTGGTAATTGAAGTACGTTTCAGGAATGGAAAATTGGAATTTTCAACTCAGCTTCTTTTGGAAGAATATACAAATAAACCTATTTGTCCTATTTGTTAGTATTGTGTTTCTTCAAAGCTTGCAAAAACAGTCTGGAAAAGGTTTTCTTCCATCCTTCCCAAGATTTATTTAAGCTGACATCTTTACCTTGATCCTTCTTAAATCAATGACAAAAGTACAACATCTAGCACAATGAGGACTAATTCTTGATCACTGGGCATTTCTGCTGAAAACTCAACATTTTCAAATCATAGTCTTATGTGCTAAACACATATGTTTTCAGGACAAATTCAGCTTGAGTATATCTGGTATTCTGGTCTTATCTAGGGTATTATCCTCACTGTAAATAAAAATACAATTTTGTTCACTGAGTGATTCGTGTAATCTGCACTACGAGTATTTAGCCTCTAATAAGCATTGACAGGAGACGGGAAAATCAGGAGAAACATCTCACTCCATCAAGGTCCATGTCAGCATCTTTGTTACAGGCAGAAATCCACTGGTCTCAGGGAACTTACTGCATGAGCTGGCAAAGACAAGAATCATAGAACCATAGAACCATAGAATCATAGATTCATAGACTTATCTAGGTAGGGAAAGACCTTTAGGATCATCAAGTGCAACCTTTGAATGAGTGGATGAAAGGAGAATGAAAAAGATTTGGTGCACCTGATGATTAAAAAAGTCACAGGAGCAACCAGTAACAAAAGCTAGCTCTGATCCTCATTACAAAGCTCTGCAGATGCTGGAAGAGGATGTCTCAAAAGTAAAAACAGCATACAAAATAGGATACAGAAAAGATAAAAAAAAAAAATACCTCTGAAAAAGAAGAAGGTAACCTGCACTGCAGATATGTTTAAGGTAGATTCTTGGGGTTTATACCGAGTCATGACTAATAACATTAAATGAAAGTGCCTAAAAGGCTTGACACTGACTATTAGCAATTCTGGGGACTACAAATCAAACACTTATTATCTGACAGTGCATGTGTTTGCAGATTCCAGAAGTTCCATTCACTTTAGCAGGTTGGTATTATTTGCTCAGAATGTCACATCAGAAATAAATTATCATTATAGGCTAGTTTAAAAATCCAGCCATCCACTCACAGAGTTAAGCATATCCCGTGACTGGAAACTACTCACACAAACAGGAATACTGAGAAAGGAGAATAAAAAAACTACTGTCAAAAATGTTTTTCAGAAACTATTGTTTGACAGGTTATATATAATGAAGCCACCCTTACAACACAGTGTTACTTGAGATCTATTAGCTAAACAAAGAAAGAAGGAGGTATACAATTAATACTATTTGTAATAGAAGACCTAGCTACTCTTGATAAGAACTTAAATGTTAGATTCTATTTCAAACAGATTACCATGAAACTCTTGATTCATTATTTCCCATATATTCTACATATGAGACCCTGAAGGCACTGTAATATTAAAACTGTCAGAAAACAATCTGGCAAACATTTAAAAATACAGCTTTAAGAGACTGACTTCTTCCCATGAAAAGCCCTTCATACATGAAAAGGCTACAGTATTTTGGAAACAGGAGTTATTAGCTCATCTGATAATCATCCACTTTCTACGAATTCTGTGATGAACTAGACATTGAATAAACCCATCCAGATCACATGAAATGGGTCAAATTGACATAATTTACAAAGCTTCCAGTTTGTTATTCATGGGGAGCTCCAAAAGAGCTTGGCAAAGAATGACAGAATATTTTCTGCAGAATGGAAGAAAACAGACAATGCAATCCAAGACTTGAAAGGATATGGCATCAGTGCTCCATCCTCACCTGAGCCAAAATTAGATGATAAGTCAGCTGTGGCACTACAGCTGAAAGGTAAGGCACTTTCACAATGGAAAAAGGCGTAACATTTGAAAATGAGAGTACTTGAAAATTATTCTTTTTGTTTATTTTACTGCACCTAGCATACAAAAATAAAAAAGAAAAATAAAAAATTAAACAAGCCTGGGCTGTGCAATGACTCCTCGATCTCCACTGGTGGCAAAGACAGCCCTTAGGCTCCTTTTTCTGTAGTGAATTAAACTTTTGAAGTCATCCTCAGGATGCAATGGAACATTGCACAGGCTGAAAAAGGCAAAGGAAGGCAAGGAGGTTGAGGGATAAAAATCCTTATGGGATTATTGGCTATGGAGATAACATTTCTGGCTCATGAAGGACGAATGTCAGTATACTTCTGAAGTCTGGGGGAATATATCTGGGAAGGATCACTGATTTGGCCTCTGCCATCAGCCACTGTTGGAGGCAGTATCAGATCAGATGGACCTTTCATTATGATCATTCTTATGCTCTAGAGAATGTAATTCTTTAGTACAGAATGAGCATTGTACTTGTAAACATGAACAATTTGTAGATGGCCATCTGTCCACATAAAGAGAAAAAGAGGAAATGCTTTCGTGGACTTGCTGTCCAGTAATGAAATAATGTTTACCAGGCCACTAGGCAAACAAGTAAAAACAATTTCCAGCAAATTGAGTGAGCATCAGTAATGAACTAGGTTGTCACACAAGAAACACAAAGAACTCTGGCTTTTCATCCACAATGAAGAAAATGGGAGGTTTTGTCAGAAAATAATGAGAGGAAATTTACGTGGGAAAAGAACAGCTATGCTTGGCATCTTCAGACTCTAGAAAAGAAAATCTTTTGCTAGCAAAACTCCATCTGTTACTAAAAACATTGAATCTACAGCAAATTTTTTTTTTTTTTTTTCTAAACCGAGATTGGTCTTAAGAGGAGTCTGTATGTGTTTCTGAAGACATACCTGGAGCATTTTTTTCATTCCCGAAGGGTACAGTTGAAACTTTTCATGACGTCAAAGAATTACAGTTTTAGGTAATTGTGGAAAGAACAACCCTTGTTTGAAGAAAGAATGAAAATGAGGTAAATAATTTAAATAATCTTATTTAAATCAGTGGACATTGTATAACTGATTGCCCACCTACTTACAATATTAATCCTGCATACAGCAAATGAAGACAAGATGACTAACACAAAAGGGTGAAATTAATCTTAAATAAATTATCCAAAGCAATGTTTCACAGAAAGCTGAAAAATGTCAGTCAAATAGAACCCAATATAATTTTCATTAAATTGGAGAGACAAGTTCATCACACTTGGAGTTAATAACAAGCGATATGAGGAAGTTTTATTGTAGTTAGTGATGGTTATACAAGAAAATAATGACACTGATAAAAAAATAATTGAAGAAATTGGTTTCTTGACATGGATAATAAAGAATTACTTCGAATAATGTAAAATACACAATAAATCAACCCAAGGAAGTACATTCTTATGGGAAAGATGGAAAGACCATACCAGCTGTTACACTACAGTTAATGACCTAAGGCAAAGTGTAGGTCACAGAATAAATATTTAACCAAACTTTATGAGAGCTCACATCTACTGGTGAAGAAGCAATGGTTCAACAGAATAAAGTGCTATGGGTTAGGGTATGCCATTCAGGCCTTGCAAATGGCATGATGGAGCATGGGTGAAGAAGCAGTGCCATCCCAAAAGTTTTCTTAAAAAAAATAATAATCATGCCTGAGTGCATAAATCTAAGTCTTCAGTACTGATTTTACAGGGAGATTTTATAGTAGTCAAAGATAAAGATGATAAGCTTCAAGTTGATTTTCTTTTAGCAAGGAGGGACGCTTAGCTTGATGCAATCTTTTCTTTTTATTTATTATTGTCTTGAAGTTATTTTATTCTGTCATAAAATAGGGCAAATTAAAATGAAATAAAGAATTTCTGTAGCTTGCCACAAAAAACTTGATAGTCAAAACCCTTCTGCAATTCTGAAATTCTCTCTTAACCCCTAAATCTACTGTTTTGGTTTTGGTTTTGGTTTGGTTTGGGTTATTTCTAGAACAGAAAGTTTGGAGGTTCCCCCCTTAATGAAATGTGATTATTTTGGACAATAATTTTACAGATAATATAGACAATAATGGTCCATGTTATGGAGGTAGTAATTGCAACCTTCACCTCATCTATGATGTTTATACTAGCTAAAAGCACAGAGAGCAGAAACAAGAACCTCTACTGGCCCCTCAGTGTGTGTAGTATTCCTAGCCCCCACAATTTTATTGTATTGAGGTGTTGCTATTATTGACTGGTTTCTACTAGGAGCTGAGGATTTCAATGTAACCAGTTTGATAAGACATAACAGCATAGTAATAAAATGATAATCAAGGACTCTTCTGTCTCTGCTTTTAAGATTGCTCCAAGGAAAGCTTTGATGATATGCATCCATCCTCTCTTATCACACTATATTTCCCAACAAAATTAAGGCAGAAACTCTCCTGCTCAAGCCATATCTGTGAAGCAGTATGCATGCATGTCAGCTGAAGATCTTCATCTTGCTATTTCCCTTTCCAATGTCCATAATTTACTAGATGTTTGTTCTTGATTAATATTTTAAGTATCTGACAAAGTCAAACAGGTTTATTATCTTTCACTTTTAAAGACCCTCCAGTTTGGTAAGAAGCTCACGCTCTCAGTGGAAGCTTAATGCAAAAAAGAATGAGTTATCTTTGAAAGCAAAATATTAAAAATCATTTTCATGCTTGTAGCCTTCAGATCTGCGAAATCCATGCAATGCCTTAAAATGAAGCACGATTATTTGACATGAAAAGACATTCCTTGTAGCAAATGTTTTTTGGCTGTTGGTCCAAGTAGCCAGTGTTGCAAAATCATTTCTCTGATGGTGCAGTAGAGTGTAATGCATAGCTGAAAATACTTCATAGCCAGAGGGGTTTGCCCTTCAAATATATCTCCTGGCTGCATAAGATGACCATATGAGAGGAAGATATGCTTCAACAGTGCGTGTGAGTAACTCTGCTTCTTTATAGCTGACTAGTTCTTTCAAATGGTCAGCCTCCAGACAGATGGAGAAAATGGAAAGAGCTGAAGAGAAATGATTACATCAAGCAGTCTGAGCTAATCATCCATATGTGAAAACATTTACCTTCCTAAATACGGCCCTTATGATCCAAATAAGGTAGAAGACTTAGGGGAGACACAGCACAAATTGTCATAAAACATAGAATCTACACTATGCTGGGAGCTGGGAAAAATCACTGAGTATGAGTAGCTCTTCTATCGAAAGGATTATTTAACTTTTGGGCTGTTGAAAATCTATAATGGAATATATTAATTAATACTGTGTTCTACCTATATAGCAGCTAGAACCAGTAGGATTTTCTTGAGGACCAGCAGTGGGGACGATGTGTAGGTTTCAGTGAGAATGAATATTTGAATAAAAGGACTTGAGCCTTAGACTGAAGAATATAAAACTACTGGTAATAAAAACCATATTTTTAATTCTGCAGCAGATTTAAAGTGCACTAAATTTCTCACAGAACCACTGTATTCTTATTTTATATGCTTAGAGCTCAACTGGTAAAAAAATCTCAGAAAGTCATTGGTGTTATGTCAGTGTAAAATTGGTGTTGATATGAGAGATCAGATTCATAATTTTACCTAAATTGTTTTTATTTGTAATGGAGCCATGGAGGAAGAGCGTGACCCACAGAAAAGTGTACACTTATCACGAATCTTTTAACAAAACCGTCTGTACATTTCTTAAGAACGAAACTTTCATCATAGTGTGACTTTTGTTCAGGATATCAAAATGGTTATTATGCTTTGGCTCAATTCACTCTCACAATAAAATCGTACTTGCACTTGGCAGATAAAATAAGGAATAATGAGGTACTTCTAGAAATTAGATTTCTACATTACAATATAATCAGATTTTAATGAAACAAGTAATAAATATCATTCATACAATTTAGTTTGTAATAAACCTCACTGGATTAACACAAGATTTGTTTTGATGGCCAGGAAGCACTGAAATGATTTATTCTTTCAGGTAAAATGTTGCCTTATCTGAGTAAAATCTATAACAGCACTATATACAGCCTTTATTATTTCTCTCCTATTGGATAATTGAAGATCTACAGGATTATTTAAAGTGATGAAGTAGCAACCTTAGCTCATTTTACACTTTCCAATTTCATGCTTGTCTTCTGTAAAATCTTTTCCATAAATTAACGTTCAACAGAACATGGATGCAGCACAAGGTATAAAAAGTTAAATACATATTGATTAAAATTGTATCCAGAGTCAATGACACTAGAATTTCTGGAGAATGTGTATTACCAACCAGTGTAAACTTCACTTGTAAGGCGTGTATTCACAACAGTGAACTTAATCAAGCCAAGACAGAAATAGGAAAGTCAGCAATATCAAGATAAGTAGCTGAATGTTTACAACAGTGACTGAGTTTAGTTGCCATGATTAAGTCTGCTACCTACAAAGCAACCTTGACCTATGTCTTCTTTTCTTGCACAGACATATAACAAAGAAAAGAAGTAAATGTGAACACTTAAATCATAGTATGAGTTTTTGCTGAAGAACTTCAGGAACTTAACTGGATCCTACATTTAAGGGAGAGCCATTGTAGGCTCCCCTGTAATCAATGCTCTAAAATAAATCTCCAGAGGGAAACTTAGATTTTACATGTGTCTCCTTGGGGTTCCATCTCTCTTTAATGATTTCATTCAATGAATAAGTCCTTAACTTAGGTACTGCAGAAAATGCATTCTCTTACCACAATGAAAATGATCCCAAGTGTTTATAGTTCACATGATTTACCAATATATACATATACAAAAAAATATAGACTGGGAGGAGAAAAAAAATCTTAGCCTGTATAAAAGCGAGCACTTGTCTCACAAGATAGAGAACTGTTAGCAGTATAAATGGACAAGCCAGTTACTGGGCTTCTGAGCAAAAGAATTTTTGGAAGCTGCAAAAATCACTTAAAAACATCTGATGCTCCCTTCCAGATTTATAATCTAGTCTTCTTGCCCTTCCTTGTTATTACAACATTGTGATTTGCAGGATTCATGCCTCCTTATCTATGTGGATAATTTTGTTACACACTTTACAGGAACTGATACCAATTCTGAGTTGTTTAAATGTTTATTCTCATTGTAATTGGTTTAAGCAGTGCATCATATTCTGCAAAACTTCAGTTATGCTACTGTCACTGTCCTTTTAGTAACCTTCCCAGTGGAGCTGTTTATTTGCAGCTTGGATGGTAGGAAAATATCATTTTAGAGATATGTTTTCTTTATAGTTCTAATTTTTATGTTCTCTGGCAGAGTTATGCAGAAAAATTCTCCATTTGGCTTCTTTTGCATTATGAATATCTGGGTACTTCAACTTTTCTTTCGCACTTAGGCCTAAGGGTCACTTACAGATCTAAGTCCACAAGATGTGGCTTTGTCATCCTAACATCTGCAATCCAACACTTTGTATAAATTCTAGGTGAAGGATAGCTACTGTGTCATAAAATCACAGAGAGTAATGACACATTTTAAAGAAGTATTTTGGGTGAGCATGCAGAAGGATGTACACTGTCAAGTATTTAGAACAAAGATGTTTGAAAAAGATGCAGAAAATTCACAAATGGGACTAGAGGCCCAGTAAAATGCCTTGTCAGCAGGTAAGTGATATGCTGTGTAGTTTATCACCAAAAAAAAACTTGGCAGGAAACTTGTTTATGGTAGATAAGTACTACAAAAATTAGACCACCTCCCTCCACACCAAAACCCAGTTACTCTGTGGACCATTAATCTCTCAGAATAAAAAATAATGAGAGTCAGAGGCTGCAGATCAAAGCCACACAAATCTATAAAGCAAACGGATTTTACAGTAAATATAATTAACCTGCGGAAATCTGAAGGGAAGAAATGGTTTCCACTGGTGACATTAGCAGTGATTAAGTGCGCAAATGTCCATTAATGCCACTTTGCTGTATGCTGCCTGTCTTGACACTCTAACTTCCTTATTTAAACAAAAGTAGTGATTATAGGAAGACAATAGAAAGCAAATATTCTGACAGCTGCTTTAAAAATTATTTTATATCAGGTTTAGTTAAACTATGATCTTTTTTTTAAATTTGTGAGAATCAATTCTTCAATTACTAACAGGAAAATAACTTCTATTTGCTTCTCTTTTTCTTTTCCATAGCAATCCACACTGCTGATTGTTTTTCTTTTATATAAAAGAATATTTTTCTCTCTTTTTAATCTTACCACAAATGATTCCCACATTAACATTTTACTTTGAAACATTTCCTCCCGCTTTCTTTATTCTGTCTATTAAGCTATGTCTATTTGCATTGAACTCTGTCTGCCAATTATAAATCTAAATTGACAAACCTAAATTATGTGTCTCTTCTTTTCTAATAATGAGTCCATTTTTTAATATCAAGCTTTAATCGCTGTTTTAGTTGAATTTAAATAAATCATCAAGTCAAACCATCAAATAAGTCTTTCCAGAAACAGGCGTTTCAATATTTATTGGCAGCGTTGTGACCACTCTTCTATTCCAAGGATTTTTTTTTAAGTACACTTAAAAAAAGGACAGAGAAAAGAAATGGAATAATAAAAAAAAAATTTGTAGGAAATTATATTGAGAGGTGTCCAATTTAATATCTTCCTTTCTGCCCCATTTACATATTGAGAGAACAGGAAAAGTAACTAAACAAGGAAATACTTTTTCACTGTGAGGGTGACCAAGCCCTGGCACAAGTTGCCCAATGAGTCTCCATCCATGGAGATATTCAAAAACGTATGGACACCATCCAGGCAACTGGCTTTATCTGTTTTTCGCTTGAGCACCGGGGTTGGCCCATGTGACCTCTGAAGGTCCCTTCCAGCCTCAACCATTCTGTGTTTCTCTGACTTTATGCCATTATTTTGCAGCTTAACAGAAGCAAAACCGCAATTTGTGGTTTGTCTAAGCAAGTGCAGTGGAGAATGTAAAAGAGAATATTTTGTGAAAGAGACAGCTCTACTGTTTCTGTCAGACAATTGTCAGAGAAGAAGGGAGTAGGAAAAGCAGCTTGAAGACTGCAGAAACTGGATCAGGAGAAGTAGGTTACACATACTAACAATAACTTCTGTGTTTTTCTTACACATAGTAATTGCCTTTGAAGTCAAAGTGAAGGGTAGTCAAAGAGCTGCATGAGCTGGAGCAGGCAAGAAAGGCAGGAAAATATGTGGACAAGTCAGCACAGTCTGATATTTCAGAAACTTCCTTAACTGACAAAAGATATTGGTAATGATCCCTGTAGCCCATGCGTCAAATGCAGCGTCAGCACAGTATGTTTTACAGCTGTTTACATTGGTTGGGGTTTGGGAGACAGATTACTTCTGATACTCATTCTAAGGCTTCCAGCAAAAAAGCATCTGAGAAGCTGAATATCTTCATTCATCTCCCCTGCATTTAGCTTTTGCCAACAAGGACAACCCCTGCAGCTGTGATACAAGCTCTGATACTGGATAAAATGTGAACAGATTGTGACAGGAACTATACAAATGCAAGGTATTACTGACATACAAGAATGAGAGATAATGAGTGTGAAATCAGTCAGCATTACAAAGCAAAATATGTAATGTAGCTACATTTTGACAAGTGGCACAAAGCTGCAGCTAAAGCAACGCAACAATGGAAAGGTGATGATGTCTGTTGACACCACGGGAGATGGAAGTGCCCAAGCATGCATATTATCAGAAACCACATTGCTACAGCCTCCTTCAAAGGCTGCCACAAGATCAGCTTTGTCAGTCAAGTCACAAAGGTTGCCTGCTGCTGAAGGATCCAGCTGGGATTGAAGGATTGGGATAGAAAACTGATGGGGTTTTGTCACAAGAGTTGCAGCAGACAAAAACTGAGGATAAGTTTATCTGTGAAAGACCTGGCCATGGAACTGAACCAGTCAATGCGACAGCTAGTCAGTATAAGGTTCCACTGCATAAGGGTTTGGCCTTTGACATGAGTTTAACAGCACATGATAGAGCAGTAGTATTGTACTTGTTTACCAAACTATTCCATGGGGACAAGCCTCCATGAGATACAAGAATACCTAAAGCTTCCTTATGGGCAGTCTTCAGAGGGTATATCTTCTAAATTACAGAATTCTTTGATGGGTACATGACTCACTAGCTTTTTGCCTTCATAAGGCATTTTACAAATTTAAGATGTTTGAGTGATATTTTTAATTTAGCATAGAAGTTCACTCATAAGATAAAGCCTGTCCTCTCTTCTTTCTCTTTCAGAACTGAGGTTCAGAGAGTATGTTTTAAAAAAAAATGTTAGGTTAAGAATACTGCCCTGTGATTTGTCAGTGATTTTGGTTTTCATTAAATAGCCAGTTACATTATAGATGGGGCATTTGCCAGAATATGGGTAAAACAAGACCTGACCAGACCAGAGTAGACCATACTAATGAGTTTTTCTAGATTCAATATATGTCCTATACTTTATGTGTCATGTGATACAGAGTAGTTAGGTATAAGAGGCAGTTGTTGGCTAGAAAATTTCTTTCTAACCCCTAAAAGTAGAGACTGACATGTCCTGAAAAATGGAAATTTAGGTTCTTTTTGAAGTCTTGCCTTTCTGTACATTTTTATTAGCCATACAGTTGTTATTATCAATTGATTTGACACTTTTTATGACAAGAATGTGGTTTTGTCACTTGAGGGACTGAGTTTCCTGGTCATACTGTGTGTGTTCTGCATAGCTCATATTTCCTTTGGGCTTCATATGAGACTATCTCCCAACTTCTCATTATTCTCACCCACATCTTTGAACCTCATCTCTTTCTCTATTGGTCTTTCAGAGCTGACTTGAAATCTACTGAATAAAATGTGCCAGTGTCGGGCATGCTTTTTACTTCATATGAGCATGTTAAAATATTGTTCTTCAGATCATGCTGTTTGTTTAGTTGATGGGCACATACTGAGCAGAGGTCTTCATTTTATTGTTCACAATAGAATGCAATTTTAGTTTTCAGATCCTAGAAACTCTCTGCTAACAAATTACTGAAACTGCTATCGAAACAGTTTTATTTCCTCTAAATACTTTTGCATACAGAGACAGCATTATTCAGATATGTTGCCTTCCATGTCAAGTTTGTCTGATCTACTTATTAATAGTTCCAACATTATCTGTGTTTTCTGATTCCTTGTCTATTCCTTTTCTATTATCCCTCTGATTTTGATCCCTGATTTAAGGAAATCTCCAGCTCCATTCCTTAAATGAACCCAAATTATTTTGTTTTGTTTTTTAATGTCTAATGCTATTCTTTTTAATCCATTGGCTCCGATTTCCCACTTCATGCTTAAGAGGATAAACTGTTTCCTCCTTCTTTACCTATTGCTTACTATCACCAAGAAACTGTTACCATTCTTCCTTGGTCCACTAATTATTTTTTCACTTGTTACAGGGCTTGTTTGCTTCAATTAATTTGAATTTTCTACTGTTCACACTTTAATTATCCTAAATGCTCTGAGTTTACCCTTGCTGCTGTTCTCTTTACATCTTTATTTTAACTGCATTAGTTTCTGCCACTTCTGGATATAAAGATTTAGTAAAGCACTTCTGTGAGTAAACAGAGAGTATTTGTATTTTACAGTGAAGTGAATTCTCTGTATTTTGGTGTAGGGAATGGATTAATATTGCCCTCCTGAAGATATAACACGTTGACAGGTACTTAACGTCGCATGGCAGATAAACAATGATGATACCAGTTTTACACTTTTCTGGCTGTACTATTGATCCTGTTTATCAGCCCTACCATAAAACACCTAGCTATTCACCACTAATTAGGTGAATCTCATTAATCCCATCTTGTATATTTCCTGTCTCTGAACTTGTAATATTTGAATTCAAGTCTTGGAAAATTGTTTACAGCTATTGAACAAGATAGTGGAACAGGAAAAACAAGCTTGTATTCTCTGTTTCAAAATCTTACAGAGAATCTTTTTTCTTCCTTTCTCCTAGAGGCAACTTCTGCCTTTGCAGCATTTCTACAACTGTTATCATTGCCATGGCCAGAAATCAAAGGATTTCTTTCTTTCTTTCTTTCTACGATTAAGTATGACTAATTTCCCTTTTTCCTAACCCAACAGTTCTGCTCTTTCCCTATGCAGATATAGATGAACCTCACCATTTCAGGGAAGGACATATATTCGTATTTTGAATCAATTTCACACGAATAACTGAAAACTGTCGAAAATGCGATTTTTGAAATAATTAAAACTAACCTGTGATCAGGGAATCTGAGGAGGAGGAACAAGACTCCTGCCTATGAAACAGTGTTTAACAGAACTGAATGCCAGTCTGCTGTGTCTCAAATCCAAGAGCCTGTGTTTTGCCTGTATCATTCCTAATATTCCTCATGTAAAAGCTCAGTTATCTACAAACAATCAATTTGAGACTGCTAATTATGTGAAAAGAAACTAAATTTTTTCCACTTCAGTTAATTTTTTTTCCTCTCAGTATATAAACCAGTAGCCATGCAGTTTGGATCCTGGTGCATCATTATGAGGTTTGGATTGGCTGCATTACCTAAAGTTAAACCCTCTCTATGCCTCAATTTATTCCTCACAAAAAGAGGATTAATGGAGCATAATAAGGAGACTGTACACTGCAGTGGGTGCCTGTCACAGATGTTATAGAAGTGTGGGATCTTTCTGATTACTAAAGAAGAATAAGGACTTGACTCTTGTGTTGACGTTAGTTGAAGTTTTGCTTCTATGAGTCAACAAATCCTTGAGGGCACATACCACCAAAATAGCATGCGAAGACCCCCTTCCCAACAGAGTGGGGTCTGTTCCCAAGGCAGATTAAGTGGACATAAAGTCCTGTCTCCTTCATCATCTTCCCCTGGCATCTGTAGAGTATTACTTGCTCTCTTCCATAAGAAGGCCAAAATTTTTCTTGACTCTAACAGGCCAAGAAGAACAGGGAGGACTCAGCCAGTCTGTCTGCTCATGCGTCAGATCAAATTGAACTCCTGACCTCTAATGGAACATGGTACTATTTCCATGCAAGAGACAACATCTGTTACAGTGATATCCTTTCCCCTACCCTTGAACTTTAATGCACAATTTGAAAGGAAAATACTCATGTAACGATTCATTTTGCACATGGATGGTTTTTCATTGGGTAGAGATGAAGCTTAGTAATTTTAATTACTTAGTTTCATTAAGGATTTCATTGAAATTAGCACAACTTTAATTTTAAATAATGTTGAAGTTTACTGCACAGTGAAAATTTTTGAATTATGTGACATTACACTTATGTATTTTTTTATCAAAACATTCAATTGCACATTAACAATGCATTGCATTTGACAAACACAAAATAAACTCTGGAGAATAAACAGAATGATTTGTTTTGTGTTTCTTAAATGAATGTAAAGCATGACTCTGAAACATTTGTTGCATCTTGGTAAGAGATGCGGAGAGCTACTTTAGTTTTGCAGCTTCCTCTCTGGAGTAATTTTGTGATGATTTTGTGGGTGTGAGGAGGTGCATTCAGGCTGCTTCCTCCTCTTGTGGACAGTCAGGATAGCTGAGGGTTTAAATCACCCTCTGGCACTTGGAATACTTGTCTGCGAATATAAGGCTCTGTCTATGCTGTTAAGTAAAACAAGGCGAGGGAACATTTTTGTGTCCTGAGGACAAGGAACACTGCGTGGCTGCTGTCCAATCTATGCAGTGTGAGGCCATAGATCTCCCCTAGGCCCCGTGTGATGTACATCTGGACACAGCACATAATTTTTTGTTTTGTATGTATTTTTCAGTTCAAATAATATAAGAGGCTACGGTAATATAAGGGCTATGTTGTGACTATTAGAACAATATTTAAATATCATGAAATTAAGGATGTGTTGCATATCCTGATCCATGATATGAAGGTACCAAGAGAGCTTTGAAGATGTACCATCTTCTGTAATAGCTTGGGAAAACTTCCTGAGAAGGAGGGAACTAAACCTGGTTCAGACCCATCCAGACAAAGAGAACGGCTCTGGCACTGTTGCACCCCTTGCAGATATTGCTTGGAGAAGAGCTTATTTGGTTTGTAGCAAAACCATGCCAAGAAGCGCACTAACAGTTCAGCCCTGTGGATATCAGCAGCGCACTGCTTACTCCAAGGTCCTATTCTATTTATCAGGCAAAATGAGAGCCAATTTAATATGGATTTCATTCTTCTTTCCTGAAAAGGTCTTACTTCTGTTTCACAGTCATGTCCATAGTACTATAAAACTGGTCAGTATCAGCAGAGATAGCTTTGTATACCGAGGGAAAAAGATAAACTGATCTAACCATGTCTGTATCAGGGGCTCTGTACTGCTTTAACTGCTTTATCAGTATATTTTAAGGGATATAACAATGTTCCCACTAAGGCAAGGTCACTTTAATGGCAAAGAAGTCAAATGTTTAGTAGATAATAGTCAGTACAACTTTCCTAGCACTTTGTATTTGTGCTGCTTGTGAAGTCTTGCATGCTAAGCTATTCCATAACACAGCAGCAGACATTGGCCTGTCAAGTCTGTCTTTTTGGTACATCAGGCTTCTCTCTGATGGACAAAAAATCATCTGCAGCTTTGTTATCCACCTGGTTTCCACAGTGGCCTTCTGACAAAGCAAAGAGCTGCTTCATCTTACTTGAAGAGATAGTGGCACAAAATATTTCTCTTCAAATTTCATGGAGCCAAATGTATCTCTGAACTTCTCACAGAGAGGAGTCTCTCTTGTAGGCCTGT
This sequence comes from Psittacus erithacus, assembly GCA_009867235.2. NCBI lineage: Eukaryota > Metazoa > Chordata > Aves > Psittaciformes > Psittacidae > Psittacus > Psittacus erithacus. Next base: position 32,509 of record WYDI02025167.1, on the reverse strand, counting down.
GAATCTTTTCCTCTCCACCTCAGGGCTTCTGCACATTTTCACCTTAAAAGAAAGCATACATTCACAAACTGAAGCAACAGAGCACATTATGCCACTTTCATTTATGTCCATAGCAAAGGTTAAAGTACATACCAGAACAAGCGTACTTTTCAGACCCCTCTTTCTTACCTTAAGGAAAATCTTAATGGTCAACATTAATACAATAAACTGCTTTAGAGAACTGTAAATAGACTTTGGTGAGATTTTTTACATGTGAGAATCTGTGAGAGAACGTGTTGATTTTCAAAATATTTTCTGACCTCAGAGAAAACTCCCTCAGCCTATTACAGAGCCTATTTTCAGTCAGATGCTGGGAGTCAGTTCAGGCCTTAACCAATTTTAAGATAAGTGTTTAATGCAAACTTGCTCTCAGTAGTAAGACTTAATGCTTCTCTTTTTTGTCAACAAAAAATTGCAGATGCCTGAAAGAAATCAGAGCTCTAAACAAGATTTTATCTTGTCAAAAACAGTCACAGCAGATATAAAATGACACATTTTTATTGCTCTTTATGAAAAGAACCTTTTCTCTGAGACTAGTGGGTGCTCCGAGAAGCAGCAGGAGATTCAAGGGAGAATGACAGGTACTTTGATTTGAACAAGAAAAATGAAAGATCATAATGACTCCAGACACTGTAGGGTCCTTACCTCATAAATACGTCTGATTCATATTCATTGCTTTCAGCAGGCTGAATCATTTCAAGCAAAATGATAGCAGGAAAAAATATCTGCTTTATCTCTTACTGTTGAGTGGCATCACTCATTCTTGAAATCATTTCTGTGTTAGTAGAAAAATTTTGCAGGAGTCCTGTGGCATTGTGGGTTCTCCAAATAATTCACTGATGATGTTAGGGCTCTGCGCATGGACTATATTGCAGAATTGAGACCTAAGGAGTTTAGTAAATCCTTAATTTCCACTAATGTCATTGAAGGTTGCCATTTCCTGGGAAAGGATTTGTTGGGTTCCTTATAAGACCTGGCTACCAAACATTGTTCTGAGATTGTCAGAAGACTTTCATCCTCTGTCCATCTCCTCCAGCACTGTGGAACCCACAACCCTCATTTTAAAAGGTGTTTTAATAGTTATTTTTGGATGTACACTGGATGCAATTTTTTGCTTAGTTTGTAAGAAAGAAATCAATTTTTTGAGAGGAAAATGCTGTTTTTTAAAAATATCAAGAATTCGGGAATGATGAGTTGTTTTAAATCATTGTATTTTATTACTTTGCATTATAACTTTATTAGGCAATGCTTCTCTGAATTGGTCTCATTATTTAGATGTTAAAAGCGTCCAAGTAGACACTTGAAGACTGATAAGCCTCCCTTCACTAACAGTTCTAAACCATGAGAAGTTAATAGCTATTACAATAAAATCCATTATCTTTTTTTTTTTTTTGATGCCAGATCTTTGACATACTCCTTTCTCTTCCTTCATGTTTGGAGATTTTTTAGAGATACACATATTACTTGAGCAGAAATAAATATTTGCTACATATTATTGCACTTTAAGGTTTCTTTTCTCAAACATTTTTGATCCCACAGTAGAATCTATTACAGCCTAAAGCAGTAATTCATATAAGCACACTTAAATCTCTGAGCCTGCTTAGAACCCATGTGGCCTTACTGGGCTGCACTGTACTCTTAATTATATCCATGCTAAATTAGAACAAGTCTGTTTAAGTCATCTAAGAATAGAAACCGGATTTCTGTCATCTATGTTCAGGAAGCTTCCTCATCAATTTTTGTCCTTTTCCTTAATGTGAGAGTTCCTTCCCCCTTACCTGTGCATGTTTAAAATGATCACTTATCTGTTTCTCAGGACGGCTCATTGGAACAATGTTTGTCAAAGTGTCACTCTGCAACTTGGGTCACTATTAATCTGTTGCCGATTCTGTTGGGTTTTGTTTGCTTGTTTGTGTTTTTTAATATTTATTTTTGGGTGTAACATTTTGGGTGTAACTAATGAAGAAGAGTGGCCATCATCCAGAAATGTAAGGACTCTTCTTTGGCCATGGCAGATCTTTTCCCATTCCATTTAGAAAAGTGATGCAAAGATTGTTTTTCCAGGTCACTAATAAGGTCACCCCTTCATTTTTGTGGCTTTATGGCTTACTGGTTTATACTACAGCAAAAAAAATTTGTCTCTGCTTTAAAGAACAGAAATGACCTAACTCCACCCATCCTGCTGTTTCTGTCTCCTTCACTACTGTGAGATCATCTACCCCTGTTAATCAATCAGCCAAGGTTGTTAGACATCATCATTTGGTTGTTCTTTCTTTCTAAAATACCCACATAAAACCCTCCTTGCTTAGACTGCTATCATGTTAAGAAGATCATTGGTAAAACTTCCCAGACTTGTCTTTTTGGCTCCTTAAACTCTCTTTGTATATTGTTTTCTCTCATTTCTGCTTAGATGATAAGCTGTTTGAAACAAGGACATTGCCGAAGCAAAGTCTTTTGTCCCTCGTTAGATCAAACAGTAAGTAATAATAACACCAGCAGAAGCAAGAAGTTGGGTAATATAGACAAAATGTAGTAGCAACTACAAATTTTATTTAAAAAAAGGTATTTTCCAGTGTATTCTTTTGATTTCTCTATTAACAGTTGTACAAGATAATAACTGAAGTCACCATTTTCCTAAGCAATTTTTTCATACTGGCTGGTTAATGCTGTGATTCATGCTGACCATTTATATAACATATCCTCAAGAAGATGTTCACATCACTACACCACTTGTAATTGCTTAGCCTTCCATTTAGTTTTAGCAAAGCTTCCTACAGACTGCAGAGAAGCCATGCCAAGGAATTTCAGAAAAGCCATGCTGAAATGTGTCAGGATCTGATCTGGCTAATCTGAGCACCAAGCTGAATGGACAAATAATTTAACGAGGGATGAAGGATGCCTAGCTCAAGGTGGAATCAGTCCAGGAAGAAACGAATTCCAGCAGATCCAAACCAAAGATGAAAGACATCCTAAAGGCAACAAAGATAATTTGGATCAAGCCAAAAACAATATGCAGATCTTCAAATAAGAGATGATGAAGCTACCTCACAGAGTCTGTCAAGAATGGAACTGAGTGATTCTTTTGAAGAAGTGAAAATTGCCCATGATGAGTAGAGCAGAAGGGAAGAGAGTAAGCAGAGGTCCTGTGTTTATAATGAACTACTGTAGCAGGCAGCTGTACTTAGAACTGTGTGGGGACTCATCAACAATGATATTGGAATGAGAAATGTTAATTACAGCTGAACAGCCTCCCAGTTTGGCAGAAATCCCAGGACAAAGCGGTGGCACTTGGGCTGCAGATGCAATATTTTATAGAATCCCTGCTGTTAAAAATGCTATAGTTTCCTCAGTTCTATATATTGGTTACAGAGGAACTGAGAATAGAATTTTGTTCTTTTTAGATAGAATCTTATGGTTTTACAGAGATTACAGTAGCAGGCTGATGGTCAAAAATGTGGGGTTTTGTTTTTTTCTTCTCTGGAGCTTTGAAAATTTAGTAGTTGTTTAAATACCAAGTACACTACCAAGGTGAAAGTCAATTCAGTGATTATCATACTGGGACCATGCTAGATACAAATGACTTAATTAATTTACTGGAGAAAATTCATTATTGTACAGAATTTGCAAGTAGCTTCTAAAGGCAATTATGCACTGAGCAAACAAGTTACACATCAGTAGTCCTGAGACACAGAGTCATGCCCATGCCTAAGGAGTACACCCAGAGCTCCCACAGAGTCTTGATGAATTGAAAGGAAGACAGGCTGCCACCATTGTTTCAGTGTCAATTGCACCGCTCCATGACTTATATCCATCACATTTTGTACAGGACACACTGGAAAACTTTCCTTGTTGAATTTGGACGTATTTGGCAAAATGCCCGTAGAAACATCAGCTGGGTGGGAAGTACCTATCCTCTGTGAAGGTCATCAAGATTTTAAAGACTCTCAGGTTCCCCATCAGGATATAACAAGACTTTGAGAGCTGGGGAGACATGTGGTGACTGTGGTGAATTTAAACCACAGAAGTTTTGATTGATTTTTTTGTTTTGTGGTGACTTTTTGGATTTTTTTTTTGTTTTGTTTGTTTTTTATATGGATTAATCTTTTTTTTAAATTTAGACTCATAGAACCGCTCTGATCAAGGGCAAGTATTCTCAACCTCTACCTCATTTTCTCAGTCAGCTCTGTTTGTAAACATAACATTTCCTTAAAGAGCTTGGTGATAAAATAAAGAACTTGCTGGAGTATGTGATCTGGAGCTGTGCAGTTAATAATTAGTTAGTTAGAAGTTTGAGTCAGACATAAGTTTCTCTTTCCTAATCCCTTAGAAAGGCTTTCTTCCCAGTATTACGTTAACCTACCTGCTGTATCATTGAACACTCACTGTTGGTAAAAACCTGTCTTCAAATTTCTCCTAAGCAACCATTGTAGAGTGCAACACTGTTAGAGCTATTCCACTCTACATAGAATAAAATTAAACATTTATTAAAGGACAAGAGAGACTGATGACCTTAACCGAATGGCTGGGCAATCACTTTGCTGGATGAGACCAAGTTCAAATGACCTCATAATTTATTAATGTTGATATCACTCAGTGTATTAGAACAATATAATTGAAGCACTGAGGTAAGTAAAACTCTAAGAACACAATTTTTATGTCACTAGAGCTCTATGCCAACAGATCTGAGGAGAGAGAAATACTTCCAGGACTGGGAAAGAACACCTCAGTTGAAAAAGGGTGCCCATAACTTCATGTTTTTCTAACCTGGCACTAGAATAAATGTAACAGAATAGCAATTTAGCAGAATAGTAAAAAAAAAATAAAATAAAAAAAAAAAAGAGGTCTTTAAGACAAGCGGTGGGAGATAGCGAACCAATATATGTATAGTAAACCCAAAAGTACTCAATAGCACCAAGACTTGAGTTTGTCATTTATTTGCTCATGTAGTAAATTTAAATTGAATAATGCTATCAGTATTACATCAACTATGGAAATGGGGTGATCTTTTAACTGTCAACATTTATTCTGAATTTTTTATTTTGCAGAATTCTGCATTCACTTTTAGGAAATATCTCTCTACTCTCCAAGTGCAGTTCCCTAACTGGTTTCCTTATATTTCTCTTTCCTGCCCTCCATATTAACCTACCTCTGCCAACAACCATGATCAGCAAACAATGCCACAGCAAAGGGAAAAAGCCCTCTGTAAGGCAAATACAAGAGAGTCTCTGTTTGTTCTGTGAAACTGAATTAAAGCCAGTTCTCAGCTCATTCCCAGCTTACCAGCTGGCTGGCTGGCACAGAGCAACTGGGATGGGCTCAGCTGTTGAAGAGCTTGCCAGTAAATTTGATGCTGTATCAGTGGAGTTGTTGGCTAGGGTTTAAAAGGTGAAGGACAATGAAAGGGCAAGAATGAGGTGGAAAGCAATGTATATGAGCCAGGTGGTTGTAATGGTGCTAGCCAGGAATAACAGTTCATGAACACTGGTTGATACCAGTTATTATATTGCTGTTGCTCCTATAAATTACTTTACAGTTGATACCTCTCAGTCATGGGCCTTGATTTACAGCGTAAGTGCCTAATGTTGCAAAGTATGAATAGCTGTCCTTGACAATAAGAATCATTAGAGAGCCTAAGCAGAAAAATTTGTCATATTAGGAGCCATGAATGAAAGATCACTGTAGGGATTTGCATGTACATAATTTTTGTTCTGTGTAAACTTTTTGCAGTTTCTATGGTATTTTTCTACTCAAGTATTATGTAGTTACACAAGTCAGCTTATAAAAGCCAAGAAAGTTTTGTATAAACACATAAATTACCTTTGAATGATGTGATCAGAATCATCATGCTGATGCCATTTGCAGCTGGAGCAATTAAGGATTATTTTTAGAGGGCTTAAGACTGAATGTGGTGGAAGATACTAAAATGCTTTTGGCATTGTGGTTATTTGAGCATAAGTTTCATACACTGAGTGGGATAAAAAACCTGTCACACCTTTCTGTAGCAAATTAACTGACCCCTGTCAGGATGATACTTAAATCTGCCAATCAGGATGGTTTATTTCTTGACCCATTCCAGGCCATGAGGAGGGCACACACAGACATAGGACTGCATCTGAATTATCTGATTTTACGTTATGCCTAATTTTAGGCATTAGTCTCAAGGTCTTCAAAAGCACCAGTCTCTCTTGATTGTTTCTACACAGAGGCTGCCAGCACTCACTTAAGGACATCTTATTCACAAAGCCACTCCAAAGCTGGATGAAAATTAGCTACCAAAGTGAGATGCAATGTGACCTATGCCATTCCATACCATAGCAGATATCGTATCCACTACAGATACTTTCTAAATGATATAAAAGCACAACAAAGCGGGCATTTAAAGCATGAAGATTATATTCTGACTGTTGACTCAGGTTAAAATGTCAAGCAGATTGGAACAACTTCATTTTAAATGAGATTGAGATTAGAAAATAAGTGTGATAAAAGTTTGAGGAAACTTTGTGGATGCTGGGACAAACCTATCATTTGCAATAAGTTTAAGATCAAGCATAAAAGATACATTTTCTTTTATCTGAAACAACAGGATCCCCAAAACAGAGACCAAATGGAAGACTAAGGGGAAATGCGTACTAGGAATTTACTGGGTATCATCTGATGGAAGCATGTTTCAGGAACATCCAAAAATCCTTCAAAAACAGAGAAAAAGAAGCAGTGAAAAGACAAGCAGAGGTAAGAACTATACATTTAAGAGGTGACAGAATTCTAAGTAGAATTAAACTTGAAACTTTGGGCAAAGAAATAGCCTTTTATTATTTAACTGTACTGGCATCTAATAAATAGATTTTTGTGTGCATTATTTTTTAACAAACAGGACTGTATCAAAGAAATATCTGACTACATCATCAAATTACTTCCTGATGTTGAAACATTAAAAAAGACCCATGTACTGGCTAACTGCAAAGATTAAAAAGCACTAAAATGTCAGATAGTTCCACCCCACTTGTTAAATAGCTTATTTAAAACACGACAAAACTAAACAAAAAAACCTCACAAAAACATTAAGATACCTTGACAAGGCTTTACATTTACTCCAGGTCTTGAGTTTGGTTTCTCAGGCTGCCTTGTATTGCCATGGCAATACCTAAAATTTTTTTCTATTTAGCATGTAATTGAGATCCAATTGAAAAATATGCATCTTTTAAACCCTGGCTTTGAACTAAGCCAGAATTCTACTTCGAATCTCTAAACTTCAATACTATTTCAGGCATCTCATGTAAGAGAACACATTTCGTGATAAGATATGTTAAAACATGTACTGTCTCTGGGATAGAAGACATAATACCTTAGAAACATGAATGATAATTGGGATGAATATTACTGAGGCCCTTTTGAAAACTTCATAGCTAAATTCAGAGAAATAATGGGTAAATTTTAGTAGTTGTATCCTAAGTGTTAAACAAGGTGATTGTATAAATGGCTACACAGATGTCCATGTTGAGAAACACAGAGAGTGACTTTGTAATTAAAAATGAAGCAGTTAGTACTGTCTCTGGGGATGCTCTGGAGCTGTGATAAAACTGAACCATATGAGTGACAAACCTACAAGTATGATAGGCTATTTCTTCTGACACCTCTATCAGCACCAGAGCAGCCACTGAATAAAGAAATGAAGCTGTCAGAGATGGACAGATTGCAGGAACGTGAGATATTCCAATTTCACCCACCAAACCACATATACAAAGCTTTGAGAAGAAAAAATGAGTTGAATATGTTATACAAAGTGTACTGTTACATCTGTTTAATGAAGATGAGGACTAATCTCACCCAAGTCTAAAAGAAGGGGAAGAAAGACCATTTAAGTTATGAATAAGATCTTAGTAAAATTTTCTATTGCTAGGATAGAAAGTTCAGCAATGATCTTGACCATCTTCTAAAGATCTCTGTTGCTTCATAGAACAGAAAGGCAACATAAAAGAGAGAGATTTCAAAAATGTTAAACATTTATAGTTAAAGTAGATAATTGAAGCCTGGGTGACAGAAGAAAGAAGAAAGGTGTACCCATGTGAAAGGAGAGAGAGTCTCTCTATAAGCCTGTGGGAAAAAAGGAGGCTGAGGAGGAGGGAATCACAATTGTACTCATTTTCTACCCTTGCAGAATACAAGGGAAAAGAGTACGTACTTTCATAATTCTGTAAGAAGTGGTGAAAATGTCTCCATGACCCAATACTGAGGGCAAATGAAAAGGATTCTCAGCATCATTCTATACAAAAGAAGGAAAGCCACGGTGCAGAAGAGAGTTCTGGAATACTGTCTCACAAAATATAGGAAATTACTCTGGAAGTATCCAAAATATCACAGATACATTCAGAATAACTTGAGGTGAAAATGGCTTTGTCAGGTTTTTAGCATCAAAATACAGGCAGACTTGGCTGTAATTACACTGTAGCCATGCTTTTGCTGTTGTGAAAAATCACTTCAATACAAAGCTAGATGATTTCAATCAAGTTCTAGGATCTCTTGAGTGGTACTTCTAATCAAGCCATCTTTCTTTCCCAAGATACAAATATTTTCTTTGGAGAGGCAAGACAGGACTTCTACATTTCTCTGGACTCGGGACTGTAAGAAACATACATTTCATTGCAATGTCTGAACAGCACAGGTGCCAGACACTGTCAGCCATTCACCAAGTGTGAAGGGAAGGTTAGTGAGGAAGTAACAAAGCAGGCAATTTTTCAAAACCTGTTCTAGTAATCTGGCTCAGATCATTGCAAGGGTTTTCAATTATTAATGGCCAGCATGCCTGGAAGAAGGTTCCATTTATTGCTTTTCTCCCCTGTGCTGTGCATTTTTTCACCTTTCTCAGAAACTGACAGTAGAATCTCTTAACTCCAACCAGCAGTTTTAAGAAAGGGATTTTATTACAAGATTGCTGTACACAAAAGATCTCTAGCAACTGCACAATTATATAGGCTGAAACATGATGTTATATGCATTAAAATAATGATCAGAGATATTATGGAACTTTCCCAGCCTAATAGGATTTTAATATTTCTTGGGGAAAATATTTTAAAAAACCCCACCCATATATTATTAATTTGGTAGGCTCAGTAATTGTCTTCCTCTGAAGCAGTATATGGAAAAGAGGACTTCCACAGGGAAAGGTCTGTTTGCAATTTAAAGCTAGTGCACCGCAATCTTTGCGCATAGCATTGGCCTTTGGAAAGTTTATATTCCCTGAGCTTGTGTCTCATCACTGTTTGATCTTTGAATACAAATTTTTACAAACAAAATGAGCCCTGTGCAGTAGTTACACATTAATATGTATGTACCCTGTTTTGCTATTGATGTTTATGTTTTTCAGTCATTTTAATCCAAACTGTATAATCAAATACCATAACCCTTCATTATGTAGTTAAGCAACATTTGAGATCAAACCATAGGGTTTTTTACAGTATTTAGAACATTCTCTTACTAGCGACTGCAATATTCTCATTTGTTAAATAGGGGAGACGCTAGCAAATAAATTTGTAAAGTGCTCTGAGTTCTGAGTAGAGATCACTCGTAATGACTACTGTAAACCCAGCTCTTACAAATACAGCATTAGGAAAGTGTCTTCCTCTATTCACTGTACTAAGCATAACTATATCCATGTACTAGTATACATTTAAGCATAACTATATACACATACTAGCTAACTAGTTTTTATTTCTTGTCCTCTACATAAACATAGAAAGCCTTGGAATACTGTGTTATCATTACATCTATTGCAAACTCAATATTTAGTATACTACAAGAAATACAGAAGAAATGCAGTGACTTGCACTGTCCTAAAATTAATCTTTATAATGTACTGTATTAGTGCATAGTCTTTAAAATATACAGCCTTAATATCTTATGCTGTGTTAGTGTTTAGTAATATTTTTAGGCTACAGCTTCTCCCTAACCCTTTAAATAAAACTTGACACGTGTTATAGTTGGTAATGTTGGAATATTTCCTAAATTACTTAATTTTAGTTAATTTCTGCATGACACTTAGATATAAAATGCTATAAAATTGTATAATTAATGATTAGGTGTTTTATTAACTGAGCCCTGAACTGAGGAACAAAGCCATTTAAAAAGCTGTTGTCTTTGATTCAGAGCAATGCCAAGTCTCTCTATTAGAGCTTTGTTCATATTCTGCTGTGGTGTGGTAATAATGATTGCTGAACCCGAACATTGTGTTTCCCTTGTAAGTTAAATGAAATTCTCTGTTTCCACTATTCTCTTGAGCCTAGAATCCCTCGCCTGGGACATGTGATGATGAGATGCCTGACAAAAATACCTTATAGGGATACTTTTACTTTTACTTTGAAAACTGCATGCTTAGCTGATTCAGAGTCCTATTACCCTCACCACTGCGAGCATTGTGTAACTAAGCACATGGGAGACTCACTGGTAGTTTGGCAGAACAAATGGAAAAATGGCAGTATTTCAATGGCAAGCTGAAAATAAGCTGGAAGACCAGACTCTTCTGAAAAACAACTGTTTAGGAATGTTGTTTGATGTGTTAATCGCTTTACATCACTAGCAAGTTATATAAATCCAATTACTCACTCACAAAACCCATTCGTCTAAAGAAGTGAATGTCTTTTATGTGAAGAAGAAAATAAAAGTTGCAGGTTCATGTCCAGAGCCAATACATTTTCAACCATATGGATTTCAGGCTGATTTAACTTACTCAGAATCTGTTTTTATAGCACATAATAGTTACTGGTGTTAATAACCATTTGAGAACCTGGTAGATGGTTAAATTTGATTCATGCTGTTATTTGGGAAAAATGTGTAGATGCTATTAAAAAAGGCAACTACTTTAGTCTGCTAGGTTGCATATCCATAAAAAAACACACTGCGGATGCATAAAGCATAAATCCAAACATACGGTTGCAAAAGCAAGCAGTCTAGCAGTCATTTAGTCTTGGATGCTTCCCTACTTTGCTGAAAAGTTTCTCATGCCAACAAGCCTGGAAAACTGAACTCTATCTTCCACCTAAAGTGCAAAGGAACCAAAGAAACAGATAGTAATGTTTCCAAAGTGAATGCTCAGATACAAGTTCAAACATTCTTACCAATCGCAGAGGCTTCATGCCTTGACACAGTGTATTTGAAGGTGCTTTTTCCCTTTAAAAAGGAATTAGAAGGACGTCCAGCCACTTGTCTTTTACACAAAATCCTTACACAAAGCTTTCACCCTGAATGTGGGAGACTCCTCAATTCAAAGGCATCCAAATTTATCTCTAGAAAGCAATATAACTGCAAGGCTGAAGGGTATTTTTAGGAGAGTCATAGAATATATAAAGTTGGAAGGCACCCATAAGGATCATTGAGTCTAATTCCCTGCTTCTCAAAGGACTGCCTAACACTAAATCATATGACTAAAAGCATCATCCAGATGCTTCTTGAACTCCAACAGGCTTGGTGCCATGACCACTTCCCTGGGGACACTGTCTGAGTGACTGCCTGCCCTCAGTGATATCTCTCCTGTTCTTTAATCTGGGTCACTGAACACGGAATTGGAGCTTTCCTGGGATTAGAAGGAGAGCTAGAAGGAAAGGGAAGGTTTCTATAGCTTGGTGGCAAGAATTGTCACTAGAGCTGGATATGACAGAACATTAAACAGGAATATGTATCTGGTGCTTGAAAAATTTTACTGAGACTTGGCAGTTGGTTCAGCATTAATGGAGTCCACTGATAAAAATAAAGATCATATAGGCCTTGTTTCTCTAGACTAGAAACCAAGCTAATCCCAACAATATCATTTGTACATATAATCAATTTTGAGTGTATATTTTTAAGCTGGTCTTGTACGTTCTGTTGGCATGTGATGCTATCCAAGAAGCAAGACTGAGAAAAAAATCTATCCAGCACTGGAGTGCCAAATTCTAATAATTTATCATACGTTCATATATTCTGTATTTTGTTTACAATCCTGTTATCAACACTGTCATAGTTTAAGCCCAGCCACTCAGAACCACGCAGCCGCTCGCCCACTCCCCTCCTTTTCTCCTCTCCCCACTCCCAGAGGGATGGGGAGGAGAATCGAAAGAATGTAACTCCCATGGACTGAGATAAGAACAGTCCAGTAACTAAGGTATAACAAAACCACTGCTGCTACCACCAGTAATAACAATGAGAAGGGAAATAACAAGGGAAGAGAATACAACCGCTCACCACCTGCCAACCGATATCCAGCCCAACCTATGCAGTGATCTGGGCCTTCTGGGTAACTCCCCCAGTTTATATAGTGGGCATGACGTGCTGTGGTATGGAATACCTTTTTGGCTAGTTTGGGTCAGGTGTCCTGTCTCTGCTTCCTCCCGGCTTCCTGTCACCCTCCTCCCTGGCAGAGCATGAGATTGAAAAGTCCTTTATCAGAATAAGCATTACTTGGCAAAAATTCAAAACACTGGTGTGTTATCAGCGTTGTTCTCAGGTTAAAGCCAAAAACACATCACTGCACCGACTACTAAGAAGGAGAAAAACAACTGCTACAGCTGAACCCAAGACAAGCACTTTGTCTGCTATTAGATTATTTCTTCAGAAGTTATCTTTTTTATGGTGATTGCTCAATTCTAGTGTGCCTAATGATGCAAAATTCTTTCTACTGTTAGCGTTAATGGGTTTTGTTCTTACACATATCAGCTTCTTTTTTTCTTCAGTTTTGATATCTTATTCCAATAGATATCTTAAATTATTTATGTTTATTGCTTGCCATTGAAAGTGGTTTTCCATTCAAAATCTAAGGTTTATTACTTGCATGTTCAACATATGACTGAATAGCTATTATTACATTAAAAACTAGCTAAAAATTATAGACTAATATATTATTATTATTATATTGTTTGACAAACCTGGATTTTAACAGGCTTATGCTTCTATTTACTTTGCAGCTAAGCTAAGAAATGGATCAATAGGTTGAACAAAGCTGGTGGTAAGGGGAATGTAATGCCCATTGTCATCATAAATCCCAGTGGAAAGAAAAAACTCTTAATACATAATGGACAACAGAAATGGACTACAGTTATAAAGCCATATGCTACATAAAGAACATGCAAATCTTAGGAGCATACTTTTCAACACTTGTCACTAGTTAGCCTGGAGAAAAGAAGGGTCAGAGAGGATCTATCTGAAGGGAGGGTGCAAACAGTATGAAGCCAGGCTCTTATCAGTGATGTCTCATGACCAAACAAGAGGCACAAACTGAAACACAGGATGTTTCATCTGAACATCAGGAAACATTTTTACTGTGAGGGTTACTGACCCCTGGCATAGAATACCCAGGGAGGTGCCCAAATATTTTTAAATGAAAATTGAGTGTCAGGAGATCTAGTTCATAGAATCATAGATTAATTAGGAAAAAGGAAAGAGGGCAAATGATAGCTTAAAATTAACTGTGTGTGATCTTAGCCCACTAATCTAGAAAGGTTTAAAACTCAGCATATAGTTTGAGTACTGAAGTATCAAAGGGAATAAAAAGCCTTTTGGCCTGATTGTATAGATCAGTTAATGGAGAATATTTGGTGTGTACTTGAGTAGAAACCGCAATATGATTTTCATGAACATTGCCTTGAAAAATCTAACCATAATTTTCCTAAAGGACTCAAATTGCACTACGCAGAATGCAGAATAAACCCCTAAGACAGATGAGATTCACAGTATTACCAATCTGAAAGGTGTCCCATTTTCTAGACTCACTTTATCAGCTAGAGAAAGATACACCTCCAGAGTCTGATTCATCCTGTTGGTATGAAGAGCTGAAAGATCAGCACACTGTGCTGCTCATCCCTTCTCTCAAGGCCAAACTCATTTGATCATTGTAGGTTTGCCCTGAGGTAAGGAAGGGTCTTCTGGCTCAATTCCCAGTTGCTGTTGTCTTGGGTGAATGTTGTCTTCTGATTCAGAATGGTTTTTGCCTTGATCACTAAAGCTGTAAGTCATTGCACAAGAGTGAAAAATAAAAAGAGGAGTCATAGTAATGAGTGAAGGACCAATTGCTTATTGCTTAACATCTGTGGTGAATAACTGGCAAATACAGTTTGATTTGTTTGCATTTTCCACCCCTTTGTGCTGAAAGGATCAAGGTCTGCAAATACCTATTTATTTGCTCAGCTTTAAGAGGGCAAACAGTATAGTGGGGTATCTCAGACTATGTTTACTGCTTTTTTAGTACACTTCAGTGTATTTGGGAGGAAAAAGCCAAAACCAGCAAATATGGAGAGAGGTTAATATATTTAATCACAATTCAGGCAGCAATTATTAAGCAATTATTAGAATATATGAAGACAAAAGCCATTGTACCATACCTTATTCTGCACCCACTCCAATGATTTCGTATGTAAGGCAGAGCAAAATCTGACTCAATGTTGCCCAGTAGCATCTTCATCCTCGTTAAAGAACTTCCCTATTATTCTCCCAGTAACAGATTAAAATAGCTCATCTTGGCACACTGAAAAAGAACATAGGTTTCAGCTAGCGCATGTTATATGCCTTTGTATTCAAAAGCACAGAAAGGGGATTTTTCCGACCTCATATCTTACTGGCCTAATTTGCTTTCATTGTCATTTGTAAGAAAGAGGACTGAGTCTGCTGGGACTAATCAACTTGTGTCAGGGAGATCCCCCTGAAATCCAAAGTTCAGAAGAACATAGAACAGTACGTCTAGGGGCTGCATTATCCAGTACAACTTGCAGTGTCTGCTTGTCTATTTTCAACATTTTTCATTGACACAATATTTACTGGTTTTAGTTGCAAAGGAAGGCCAATAACCTTGCACTTTTCTTGAGTTTTAAAGTGCAACCTCATTCTTACTAGCATAGCCAACAGTCACACTGTTGTAACTGTAACCAGCCCTCTTTATAAATCCCTCACACTAAACTCATGTCTATCCAGCTTTTTAACTTCCTATGCAGAGGTGTAAAATATGTCTCCACAAGTCAGTGGTGGCATCATAAATATTCTATTATGGGATATTAATGAAAGGGACTGCCAAAGTACCTATCATACTAGCATAGCAGAGGGCCCATAAAAAACTAATAAATCAAATAATCTTAATAGCCCAACTACAATATGCCATGTATAAAAATGTGGTCTTTGTCAGATGTATGGCTCTGGGTTTTCTTAGTCCTGGAGTTTGCTGACACATATAACAAAAATAGCCAGTATAATGACCTTATCAAGTGTTACCAACCTCTGTTTATATACAAGTCCTTGCACGCACAGTACAAATTGCATGCATCATAAAGGCACATCTGTTAGCTGAGTAATGCCACCTACCATATGCTCCATGAAAAGATATATATAGGGTGAAGTTAGCAGTGAGGGTTGCTAAAACAGACTGGAGATGCTGCAAATCCCTGGAAATGTGAAGAAACATGCTGCAGAAACACCAGCCTCCAGCAGCTCATGGACTGCTTGCATATATTTCCAAGCATTAGCCATGGTTTCTAAACATAGTAGCCACTTTTAATGTCTTTTATAAAAAAGATAATTTCTGGGACCATGATTTATTTTGTACATATGCAGGACTAGTCAGTGGATGTTTACCATACACATACCAAGCACAAAAATAATCTGTCCTTCAGACTCCAAAATTTCTTATTCTACGAGAAGGTCTCTCCAGACCACCAAAAACTCTTTGAGAGTGTATAACTTAAGAAAAGTTGAATACAGCTTTTAACATGGCACAATTTTACAATGCAGCTGTTATACCTGGGTGTAATATAGAAGATAACTGTATTGCATAAAACTGAAACCATATTGATAACATGATGAAATCTTTTAGAGAACAGAAGGGATCTTCTACACCCATTTAGTCTCAAAACATAAACCACTTAATTTAAAATAGAAATTCATATCTACCTAGAACCTAATGATGTGAACTTTTCTTCTAATTGTACACAGAGAATTCTTATCTGTACTACGTTCCTCCGATCTTAGACTTGGACTAAGATGTTCTGATATGTGAGACAAAGACCTCCCTCATTTCTTCTTAATCCTGAGGTAAACTCCATCTCTTTTACAATAGAGGGATGTATTTTTTACTTCCATCACAACTGTTTACTGGACTCAAAATGAAGAGCAATACTGATTGATATATTAAAACATTGACAGGCTGAAAAACATACATTTTCTAATTCATCAAAATGCAAACTAGAATAATTATGCACATTTAGGAGGTAGGAATAGACTTATTTCTTTTCAGGAATAAAGAGAATCTTTGGAAAGTAAGCTTACTACTTTCTAGAAAGAACACAGCCTAAAATACGGCTTTTGTGTTTCTTTACATTCAGTAAAAAACACAGTTTAAGGAAAGTACTGTGTTGCTCAAACTTTGAAGCTGGTTCTGTGATCATTAAAAATGACCCAACTTTCCAAAATAAAAGCCATGGTGCTTCGAAAAAGAAGGAAAAAAAAAAAAAATCCTGTGGAACATTTATGCTTATTCAAGTCGCTCTGCTTTTGAATTCCAGATTTTTAATTTCTGCTTTGCATTTCATCTTGAATTTAAAATGTTTCCTAATTTAAAAGAGTGGAAACACCTATAACTTAGACTTTTTGTGCTTCCTGCATTTATTAGTCATAATGAGGAAAAAATCAACCATCCTCTTAAGCTATAATGATTCCCCCTGCTGTTATTTTTTGGTTCTGTTTTTTTTTTTTATTAGGGCACTGAATCGGTGAGTCAATAAATGATTAAGCTGTGGATGTATTCTAGGTGAAGTTCACTTTATAGTTCGAGAATGTCTACGCTTTTTTTGGGATTGATTGTGCTCATGTATGTGTGATATGGCATGGAGCTCAAACTTGCAGCAATTTTCTCCACTCCAATAGTTTTGAGGCATGATTTAGCTTCACAAAATCCATACTGATTCTTCCTCTGTTTCTTGCATGTATCCACAACTCTGGCAACATAGGACGTTTCACACTGAAAAAGCATTTCAGGTTCTGTCTCTGACAGGGTCTCTGACTTTGAAATGTGCAGGCCCAAGCAGGAAAAAGTCTCTTTTCATTTGCCATGCCTTATTAGCCAAACCATGTTTTCCCCTTGGCCATTCTTGAGCTACCCAAGGAAGGACTGCTATTTCAGGTTCAGTGCTACGAAGGGGGCATGACACCCCAGTCAGAAGCTGAATGGATAGCTTTATGCTGCCATGGGAATCTTTCCTGAGATGCTATCATCAGTTTTTGATTAGACAGTGCTTTTAAGGGAAGGGGGAAGAATATGTGTATTATAAAACAAACATGAAGACTCAGAAATGTATACATTAAGTACAGATATTTTTTTCTTTTTCAGCTACATTCAACTGTGTTCTAATGTTAGGGCATACAGTAGAATTACATAGTAAATATTTGTGCTTCTGTAAAATTATATTTAGCAATTTCAACTTAAGGCGCACAAATCTCATCTTCATTTCACCAATGGAAAATAGTAAAGAATGAACAAAATGAGCTAAGACACCCTTGAATGTCAAGAAAACCCCAAATGTTACTCCTTTGCTTTGCAAGTGGAATTTTTCAAAGTCTCAGAAATATGTGCAGGGCTTTGGTGCACCAGTTGAACAACAATGTTTAAAAGATCCCCACAGGATGTTAACTGCTTTAATTCTTTTTCTCAATAGCTGAGGTCTCCTGAACTCACTAACTTTGTCAGGTGTCTTATGTGACTAAATATTGCCCTCAGCAGGCAGCTAAGTCTTCTCTGTGCATGCTTGGAAAACAAAGAGCAATGAATTGGGATAATCTAAACTCACAGTCCATTTAAGATTACAGGATTACATCCTTCAGGCTATATACCGTCTCACACTGCTGGTATTTATCTCCATAACTGAGCTATTAATAACAAAAAAAAGTAAGTATTGTAACTCTTCTACTGTGGAGGTTTATTTGCTACTTGGTATTTGGTGTTCTTGGTCTCTTAAAATCTTGTAAGTTTGAGAACAGTGCTATTATTTATGAAAGTGCAGCTTTTCTTCGTTAAACTCAAGCTCTCATGGGGTTTTTTTTCTGCCTATCTGAAAAAAAACCCCAACAAACTAACCAAACAATGAAGCATCAACACCAAGTGTCAACAAATCCAGAAAAATAGTAATGGAAGTTGTCTGAGACCACTCACATCCCCCAATTTTCCCACATACATTTCTCATTAAGGGAAAGAAATTCAAGCTATTCACTGCTTCTTTTTTATTTTACATAGTAAGAGTTTTAGCAAATGAGAGAGCAACTCATTCCTTCTGTCACATCTCTGTTTCTAGAATAGGTTAGTAGCTACAAAAAGTTCAATGTCCTCTACTGTTTGTTAGCCTTTTAGACTGACCAAGCAGGTCACTCGTAACATATAACATATAGCACAGCTCATAACTGTTGCTTATATGAATCTTACAGCATAATCTGCAATCAGTATTTGCAGCACCTATGCAGAGGTATGCATATTTTTATTCTAAAAGGGAAAATGTATATGTAGTAATATTACCTGCTATTAGACTTGAAGGAAAAATAGCTAAGGAATCAAGTTTGCTACGGCAAATGATCATGCTCAAGAATTATGGTGGAATAATGGGAAAAGTAAGACGCAGACAGCCAAACTTGTTATATTTCAAATAAAAGGTGTATTAAGGAGGACAGAACCAGTAGTCAAATAAAAATACTCTTGGCCCAGGAAGAAAAGGACTGGAAAGAGGAGTAATGGCACAACTTGCTTATAGAATGCTTTGAACAAGAAAGCTTACATTGCAGCATGTGAAGATCAAAGGTGAAAGAGCTGAAACCGAAGATACTTACACTGAGAGCAAGCTTTTGTTTAAACAGCACATGACAAATCATATGTAACGAGTATATTGCTAGAGTGATCTGTATAAAAATCTTGTTTGGTAACAATAGGACTGTTGGGACCTGAAACAAAACGTGTGATTCATGTTACAAGGGAAGTTACAGTTAGCAAAGTAAAAATATTAAAAAATAGTCCTTTTGCTCCCTCCTGCCCAGTGAAGTGCAGACAGGGCAAACACAGGGCAGGAGCCATAGCAGTCCCTTTGCTGATGAAAGCTGTCCTAGCACTTGTTACCAGTTCCCTGAACTGATTTCCTAGCTTGTTTCTATTACACTCATGATTTAAGCCTCTAGGCTATGTCAAGACCAAGACACGCCAGCTCAAAGCTTGACAGAAGACCTGGTTACAAGAGCTTGCAAGTCTGTGTGGAGCCTGCATTCCTATAAGATCAGGTATGATCTTCTTACAGTCCCAGAATTGCTCTTTTATGAAGAGAGAGTTTGTCAGAAGCAAAGCTCCTATTTTTGCTTCTAATAATGTGTTTGTGTACTCCATGCCAGCCAGCCTCCCTCCAAGATTCCCCTCCAGCTCCCTTTCTTAACTCACCACCCATACTTAGAGCTGGCTTGTAGCTCTCCAGATGCTTGGAGAGGAGCCAGCTGGGCAGTTCCAAGCCGGCAGCACCTGATCCCCAACCAAGGCCAGCAATGCCATGGCCACTTGCCCAAGAGGCCCTGCCCACCATCCTCCTGCAGCAGGGTGAGATGGTGGTGGTAGCAGCCCAAGGCAGGGAGACCCACAGCCCTGATCCTGCTGTGGAGCTGGGGGGGTGTTGGTGGGAAGCTGTCTGTCTGATGGCCAGGCACTGTGGTGACTAGCAGTGCACAGCAGCTGGCAGGGTGCCATCTGCAGAGTTCACAGTGGGGTGAGAGAGCCTGAGGCATGGGGACAAAGCCCCCTTGTTCTGCTAGTGGTGGTTCTGGAGTCTGCTGCTTGCATGTGGAAGCTGGGCTGCCAGGCAGGTGTCTCCTCATGTGTGGGGCTGGGAAGGGGGCAGGCACGGGCAGAGGGGTTTTTCTGGTACTGCTGCTGCGCCCCAGCCTGTCCCACTGCAGCCATCAGCCATCCTTTTTAGCACTCCTGCCAAAATCTGGCAGCAGCCAGGCCAGCAGCCATTCCCCATTGAGAGCTTTTAGGCCACCACTCTCTTCAGGAGGGCGAGAGAGTTCTGTAATATGGATGTGCATCTCTCTGCAGTCTCTGCCAGAGATGGGGCATATTTGTTTCTATCACTGAATCATAGAATCATCTAGGTTGGAAAAGACCTTTAAGATCATCAAGTTCAACCGTTACCCCAGGCCTGCCAAGTCCACCATTAAACCATGCCACTGAGGGCCTCACCTGCACATTTTTCAAGAAACATCTTTTCTTTGATGGGGCTGGTGAAAGTGCTGTGCTCCTCTCTGGCCTTTGCTGATGTCTTCAGTAGTTGTCTGAGTGATGACAAAGGGAAATGCTTGCCCCTGTCTGTGATTATCACCCCACGGTTTCTCACCTCCACCTACTGCTCCAGGAAGATGCTGAGCTTCTACAGATGCTGTACTGCATCTTCCAGCTCTGTGTGGGTATATCAGAAATTGTGGAGTATCTGCAGAGATAGACACCTTCATTTCAGCAGCAGAATCTAATTCTAAAGGTCAAGCATAAGAGTTGATTTAAAATGGTCTGCCCATCTGAACAGTCACATAAAACATGCTAATGAGCAGTGTGTATTCATTCAGTAACAGCAGCAAAATCTAATTAAGTAGCTCTTTTGTTTTAGTCTGCCTTGACTAAAACAAGCAAATAAGCTTTCTATCACACAAACCCAGCAATTCACTGTCATGGTCATAATCCTTTTGGTCCAGAAGAGACAAAATAAATAACAGATATCAATGATTTCTTTTCAGGAAATCAATTTAAATTCTTAAACATGCCTTTTATTAGTAAGCTCTTTAATTTATATCTGTGTTCAAACAATGTAATTATTATTTGTATATGTTATATCCTGCTAGGTATACTGGGTGCATAGTTCACTTAGATCACTCACAGCTGTATTCTAATACCACCAGATATGCGATACTTTCCTACATTAATTCCACAGATGTATAAAACACAGTTGGACTTATTAACTTCTGAAGTTGGTTGGTGTAAAAGTGTCCTTAATTGCTTGGGCTGCAATCATTTAAGCAGAACATATAAATTTACTATGAGGCTGATTGCTCTTATTACTCCTCTTATTGAACCATGTAACCTTTTAATATTAAGGTAGGATATTTTATACCTATTTTACTTTTATGTCTAATGTCCAAACATAATTATGTCTACTAAAGACATTAACAAACATCTCATGTTTTTACAAAGCCTTAATTGATTTTTATTTGTATACACATTGCTACAAGTACAGCACAGCTTTGTACAGTCAATATTTCTTTTATTCCAATGGGTTACTGTTACTCCACTGTATTCTATATTGCTTCCTCATGACAATAATCAGAGTTAGCTTGGAGACAAGGGTACACAGAGACACCTTGTGCTCACAACAGGAGAATCTGGAGATTGGTATGGACATCCATATGTCAGAAGATGATCACCCCCTCCTCTTCCTCTACATTCTACAAAATATTGGTTGTGTTTCTCTACAATAAAGTCACAAAAGATATACCACAGATGGAGTGAACCCAAAGAATCAAGAACATTTTCAGAATGCAGAAATCTATGGGCAATTCAATAAAGACATGTAATTTCAGAGGTATATGACAGAAGAAAGTTTTATAGCCTTACTCTGACAAACTTTACACTAAGCTGATACACTAGTTCTGGTATTCTTGGGCTAGGTCATGTAGTTAATGCTAGTTCATGGTTCCTATGATGCACAGGGATACACTGGGTAAATGTACTGTTATCTCTTACTGCTTTTCCCTGCAAACATCAGAAGTTACATTTACCTAACCTGTACACAGTCAGTAGTGGTATTACCTCTTTCATTTAGATGCGGAAACAGAGGGGAAGAGTGATCGAAAGCACACAGCAAGTAAGAAGTGGTGTCTGGGTACAGCTGCTCCTCTCTACCATTGTTTTACCAATCTCCTTTAATCAGAAAATGTAATAATAACATTGAAATTAGGATAATCAGATTTAGCATAACAGTCAAATTTATTTGAACAAGTTACATTCATTTTTCAAAAATCCTCTCTCTTTTTGAAATCATATGAAAATTCCCAACATGGATAACATTTTCTTTCCCATAAGTATTCTTATACTTTAAAACTTTTCTGATTATTTTCACACTAGGCAGTGTGAAGCAGATGAACTAGAATATGACATTCAATCTACCTCTAACTATTACATGTCATTTACCCTCTAATTAAAAATGAATTGCATCATATTAAAAGGATGGAAAATAGGGCTGTGTGATAAAGAATACTACAGTAAAAGTTAAATCAGTGACATCTGCGGGAATTTCCCTACTATCTTCTTGCCTGCCTCTGACCTGCAGTTTTGCCTAACCATTACCTAAGTATATTTACCTCAGCTCTAACCACAAGTACCCTTCATCTAATGTATGTCAGTGGTTCCAATACTTCAGATAAGAGCGCAAGAAACCCATTCGTAGGCAGTCTGCAGCAACAGATGTAATATCCTTTCCATGATTTTTGTCATCATTAAATAAGATTATTATGAATATCATTGATAGAAGAGAAAAAAACAGATCCTTTTTGCATCTCTTTCAGTTCAGAAGCTTAGGGTGGCCACAGGTTTCTACATTTCAAATGCACCTTTTGTGGGGAAAAAAAATTAAATTGTCATCTTTGTTTCCTCCTTAATTTTGCTGAATGGTCTTTGCTCTTGTTTTTTGATAAAAAAAAAATGTGTTATTCTTTTGTACACTTCTATTTTTCTTCTTACTGATATTTTTTCTAACCTACAAGAGGAACTTAACATGTCTTCAATTAATTGATAAAATATTTCTAATTTCAGTTACTTGTAAGTAAAAAAAAAAAAAAAAGTATAAAAACATTTAAATGTACATTTTGATTCTATTAATGATTGAGTTTAGATTTTATCTGTTTCCAGAATACTCCTTTTGCCTGAAAAAAGTCTTACGTTAGATTCTAATAATATCAGTACATGTGGGAAGATGATCGTCAGTAAAGATGATTGTGGCGTTAAGGAAGCATATGGTGCGCAATATGTTAGAAACATCTTGATTATGGAAGTACATAAATGGTGAAAGATGCACAAAACTATAGAATATGGATTTCCTATTTTCAGTAAATATTTGTAATCTTCAAGATTTGGAATCTGAGGTAGCCTTTTAAAAAAGTAATCAGATCAATAAGAATGCTTCCCTTTGGGTGGGTTCTTGAGCTGCTGATTACCCAGTGCACAAGAACACAGGAACCTGTGCTAGATCCATGTGTGTCCGAGAGCCTATTAACTGAGACTTTGCAACACAGGAACACTGTATTTACTGTCTGCAGTACAAAATAAGCTGGAAGCAGTTTAGCTGCTATTTTTTTGGATGTGGTGCAGACCAAGCACATGGCCTCTGCTGCACAAATAGTGTCTGTCTTCATAACATTCCCAGGACAAGATCACTTGGCTGCACAGAGCAGAAAAGTGAGAACTACTTCATAGCCTGTTCAGGCCAACTACATCCTCTGCCAAACAAGAGTTTCCATGAATGAAGAGTCAGGTGTTTTTGTATGTTACCCAGGCTCTAGGAGACCTGACAGAGTCATGGACACACAAATACTCACAGTAAAATGTTTCCTTGAAACTCGTGCAACAACAGTTCTGACACCCAAATAGCTCTCTACGAATCTAACTAACAGTCTGATCGGACCTGCAATAAGTTACTGCTAATAAACTTTTCTGGATTCAAGGCGATTATGGATATAGACACTATAGACTACAATGTTGCCCAACTTGTACCTAATCTGTTTCAGGCATGTTTCTTTATTAGTCAGTTTGACTGTATTTTTTTAATAGTACAGCTTTCACGACACGCTATTGGAGTGTAACCAAAGGACTGCCAAAGTAAGGAAGCACAGTTATGTAACAGAAGCAGCCCTGAGAAGGAAGAAAAATGCTGGATTTAATTAAGGCAATTTAAAAACAGTAAGCAAACTGATTGTAATAAACAAAACTGGTTTGGGTTTATAACCTGTAGCTATACGTGTAATAATTTCTACTCTTATGTATGAAAAAGTGAACTATAAGACCATGAGCCAAAGTGGAAGTCACTTAATGAACATGCTTACAATTGTGGTCAGCTTCCATCACCAGCTCATGTCTCCTTGCTGAGGCTTCCAAAGTTAAATATTAATTGAAAGCCTGGAAGTCCTCACCCCTGTTTTTTGAGGCAGCTGTTCTACCCAGTTTTTATTCAAGCTTGGACTACTCTCTGTGCTTGAGTGGTAGAAGCAATATTGGTAAGGAAGTGGGCCCAAGTTTAGGACCAAGATGCTTAGCCACAGTCCTCAATAGTCAAAGGGGCATACACCCTTCCAGTCATGCCCTCAGGGTTCTGCCCTCAGTAATCTGCACTACTATTCTGAAGGTAGAATCCAGAAGCCACTGATTTTTTTTCTCTTTTCAATATGTGACAGGCTTTGTGTTAGACTGGGAATAGACTTTGCACATTGTAGGAAGAAACCATGTGTTTTCTGTGAAGAGTAAGTACTGAAAAGGTGCCTCTTATGGTTGAGTTAATTCCTAAACAGACATAGCAGGACAGTTAGAATGTGAATGAAGAAGAAATAGAAAAATTGCCTAGGTCAGAAAATGTGCCAGGAAATGAATCAGAAAGACCCAGATGAGAACTGAGAGAGCAACCAAGTTGCTCAGAATATGGTGGAATAAACCTGCACTTTGCCATTTCCTTGCTTCTGGTGTTTCTCCCTCACTCTGCTTGTGACAGAATGACAATGAAAGAGCAAGCTCTGTCTGCAGCCCTGTGTGCAGTTCATTTCTTGTTCAGCTCCACACTCCTTTCACAAAAGCAATGATAGTCTAAAACCATGCTCTGAATTGAAATGCAAAAGGCTTTTAAGACTCATATGCAAAGATTCTGTAACCCTACTCATTGCAAATGTTTGACATACCTTACTATTTTGCTAAAAGCTGTCAGATATGTTTTTCTTTTTAATAGTGTTGCAGCATTATGACTAAACAATGTATGGTTTTGAGATTCAGTGACATATCTCCTGGAGTCTTTCTATGAAAAATAATTGAAACTGGACTGGCTAAAAACATTTTAAACTTAAAAAAGTCTGGGTAATGATGGACAAAGGACAATGACAAAACGAAACTCATTACATAGAAGGAGTTGTCCAGTAGAATCTCTGAGGATCAGTGTTTCATATAGCCCCTACTAACATCTTCCTTAGTAGTGCAAAAGAGAGAATAATTAAGATGTTAATAATGTTTGCATACAGTACTTCATATATAGGTCAGGATTTTCAAATATATAGTAAAGTGAAAGACTAATGAAAGACCTAGAGAGGTGATAGGTAAGGCATTAATAGGATCAGGAGGAAAGTGAAATCTTTTCATATATTGCCCAAGGAATGAATCAGCATGAGAGAAAATGGAATTCCTTTGTAACCATAACTCAGCTTTCAGTGGAAGGTTTAGAATCAAAATGAAATAATCTGCAAAGACAATTTGTCTTTTGCGGGGATTACTAGGTAGCAAAGATAAGAAAAAGGAAAATATAACACTAATTTCCCATCTGCTCTTAATAACTTTTCTTCCCCTAAAGAAATGGATTTGTTCAGAGCTTAAGATGTTGATCAACATTGACTATTGGGTATTCAGAAATTTGGCTTGATAGCTGCATTTTTGTATTGAGCAATATTAGTTAAGTATTCTGTGTAGTAATATTGTTGTACTTCCAAAAGGAAACTGGGAATATTGTTATGACCATATAACTACAAGACAGCAAAGGTGAGAGTACAAAGCCACTCTGGAACAAGCATAATATAATCCTTAAATATATTGCTGCTACTGCTGCCACTGTATTTTCATATTCACAAGTAGTATTCACATATCTAGGCCTAGAAGACAAGGGTTTTAGATGATCTGTTGGAGTTGGTCTGTGAAACAAGATCTTTACGATAGCATCAAATGCTTCCTTATTTAACTATTGCATTCATTATTGTCACCAGCAAGGCTGAAATGATAGGGCAACAGCTGGAGCAAAAGCAAACTTTCAAAGCACAGTAAAAACCCTTGCTCATGGTGTTCTTAGATAAGCCACCTGAACTGTCTGTCCTTGATCGAGTCAATCCAGTTGCAGTGCAAGCACAAGAAATGTAGTACAAAACATAGCATGAATTGATGAGTAGCTGTGCTGGTACAAAAAACTGCAGCAAATCAACTCATGCTATTTCTGTTTACACTAATATGGGTGTTGTGGTTTAAGGCCTGCCACGCAGCCCGCTCACTCACCCCCCTCCCACCCCAGTTCACGGAGGGATGGGGAGGAGAATAAAGAAGAATACAACTCCCACAGGTTGAGATAAGAACAGTCCAGTAACTAAGGTACAACACAAACCACTGCTGCTACCACCAATAAGAATAATGATAAAGGAAATAACAAGAGAAGAGAATACAACCACTCACCACCAACCGATACCCAGCCCAACCCCAGCCAAATCTAGCCTTTCTGGTTAACTGCCCCCCAGATACATCCTGGGCATGACATGCTGTGGTACGGAATATCTCTTTGGTCAGTTTGGGTCAGGTGTCCTCTCTCTACTTCCTCCCAGCTTCCCCTCCTCCCTGGCAGAGCATAAGGCTCAGAATGTCCTTGCTCAGTCTAAACATTCTAAGCAGTAGCTAAAAACATTGGTGTTATCAGTGCTGTTCCCAGACCAAAAGTCAAAAACACAGCACTGCACCAGCTACTAAAAGGAGAAAAATGGCTGCTACTGCTGAACCCAGGACAATGGGACATCCCTTGAAATTAACTGTCAGAGTTATTCTTGATGAGGATGTCATGCATGAAATGCAAATTATAAACTAGTTCCAAATAGCAAAATGTAAACCCATGTATTGCAACTGAAGGAAATAATATTGATGAAGTTGCTCTTATTGAGTTTTTCTAATATTTTCCCTCCAATGGTGCAAATTAGTCAAGCAAGTTATATTTAATTTAATTTTATGGATGTTTTCTTTTTGAAATCAGCACTGAATAAGATAACTCTTGACTAAGTTCCTTATTCATAGATGTGTAGTTGAATGCTCCCGTTGAGCAAACAGCTTATGAATGTGAAGGATAATATTTGTGTACTGTATGTCAATATTTTAGCAGTAGCAAATTTTTCTTTGAGTGAATGGTACATAGAATACTCTGGAAGTCTGCTCAGTCCAGTAGAGGATTGCAGGGGTTTTGGTGTCCTTAACAGTGCTTGAAATGTACGATTAAAAACCTTTTTGTTAACTTTGCATTGGTTAGACCATAATGGAGTTATGATATAAGACTCTCCAGAATCATGTCAGCAGTATCACTTCGCTATCGGTTATGCTAGATCAACAATATGTGGTGTGAAGAAAAGGAAAGCCAAAGAAAATTGTGTAACATTGCATCTGGGTAGTTGGACATCCAGAGAGATGAAACTGACAGTGTAAAATAAGCAGGTTCACTTTTATCTTACCTTGGTTCAAAATGAGAAGCTTTAATCTGAAACGTTATCATCTCCCCTCTTTTCACAAGCAGTAATTCACTCATTAAAGTTTAAAGGGAAGTGATAATAAGGTACCATAAAGGGAGACTGGAATTCCTGAAGGTGTCTAGCAGGTGAGCACAGGGAAATGGGCTGAGAATCCCAGGCTGGTGTTTCTCTATGAATCATACTCACACAAACTCCCCCTTCCTAATGCCAATATTTGCTCTAAGGTAAACAGAGACAGTATACTGTGGAGAAATATCAAATCATTTTGTGTTGAGAGTGGTAATGTGCCACAGGGCTTGTGTATTTCTACTGACAGTCTCAGGTTTGCTCTATGTACTCATTTACCACTTTATTGATCTCACAGCTGGACTGACAAATCAAGACACTTACACATGTCTATTATGTCAATTCCACATTGCCATGACCTCTGTTCCCAATTAATGTAGCAGTAGAGGGGCTTTCCTTCCCCATATTTGCTGAAGAGAGGGGAAGATACAAGAATATCTATGCCTGTCTATACCAGAAAGCTCATTCTGGCTCTTTTTCTTTCTCTTTTTTTTTTTTCATCAGCTCCTTTGTGGATCCTATGAAGATGTAGTGAGCTACTTTAAATCCTCTCCCTTGCACAGTATGATAAGACAGGTGGTCAGGAGTTGGTAATTTCACTAGACAATGTCAGCCCCAGATATCAGGACAAAATGACAATTTCTTACACCTTTTCCCAGAACCTTTGGGTTTAGGGGGGCTGTAGAAACATGCTCTCCAGTCTGTTCACTGCTCAACAGCAGTGAAGCCACTGAACATCAGCAATATAAAGAAACAGTTTATGTAGAAGGATCTCCATCCAGAGCAGTAAGATTTGGTCAGCTCCTCGCAGTTCATAATTTTTAAAGCAGAGTCAATAATAAACTATATATTACTGGATCTTAGAGAGCAACATAAAGCAAAACAGCTCTCACTGCTGGTCTTACATGCCTACCCAAGGTTCACGGGAACACTTAAACCCCACGGGAAGTTCTCTAACTTCCCAGGTACTGGCTTGGAGGTGCTGATCGTCATGTGCTGGTTATGGGACATGGGGTTATTCCCCGGACAGCTTGTCAATGTTAGCCCTCTGCACTGAGAAATTCTACACCACTTTGCTTGTTCCAGACCTGAAGGACAGGAAGACCCTGCCTGTTGGTGTGAGTGTCTCTCCTCCAGAACAGAGCACAGAGGTGAAGAGTGCTGGCCTCAGGAAGCGTGCATGCTCTGTGGATTTCATTTTTACAGAACCTTAGAAGAGTCCCCAAATCTCACTGAACATTAAACAAACTCCTGAAGTTCTACTTCCGTACTGGCATTTTTAACAAAGTTTTATTTAACAAAGAAAGAAAATGTGTTATAGTGTTATATAAAAACATATGGTACTTTACAAAAGCAAAACAAAGTACTGGTATTCAGCCAACTGTTCCAATAATATAATCTTCAGCAAAATATGTAGCATTTTCCTTTGGGTTTACACTTAGTTGCTGCTTCAATAAAATTAATTAATTGGCTCTACTAATTGCCAATGAAAATAATGTATCTTTTGTTGTAAATGATAGGGGGGAAATAATCCTGTCCAAAATTGTGAGTAACAGGTCTTACGTTGTGTTTACAAAAAATTCCAGCTGCAAGAGGCTGAGACTCTATAGCCCAAAGCCAGTGCCTGTCATTGTATGATATGTGAGCACAACAAAGACTCCAGCTGGCTGCTATCAAGGCAAATAGAGGCATTTTGGCTCATGTACCTGGTAGAGCATTTGTCTGTACTTACCTTGAAGCCGGATTGGTTCTTTTATTTCTCAATGTCTTCATTTTATTATTCTGAATTAAACCGAGTGTCTATCCAAATTGAATGCCCTAAAATCAACAGGATGCATGTTAGGATATATGTAGAATTAAGCTGGGGATAGTGGAAGGGCCAGCATTTTTCTCCCTCCTACATGCATTCTTCCAACATGTGGGCACTATTAAAATTCAGAAGTCCAAGATATTGTAAGATTTTTAATAGCTGGTGGCAGTGAGATGGAAACTTGATGTTAGTTCGCATACAGCAAGTCTCTGGTGACTCACTAATGCTCTAAACTACTAATGCTCTAAACTATTATGTCAGATTTCAGATTTAGTTTGTGAATATTTCTCCTAAGAAGAGTGCTGTGTCTTAAAATGCTTTGAAAAATCTGTTTTTAATAATAGGCATAGCTACAAAAGGCACTGTTGTATATCTTGCTAGAGAGATATATATTTGCATTTCTTTTTGTAAGATATTTTCACAAATGTAGTTAGATTTACAGTGATGACACCAACAGGTTAACATCACCTATCAGGATTTTTATAATGTCATGAAGATCACTGAAAAATACTTATTTCTTTGCTGTATGTTTATGTGTGATTGAGCTCTACCAGTTCAAAACTAATGGTATTCGTGTGGCCTGTGCTGTTGATTGAGATGCTCTGTCTCCCTTAAACCTTCTTGATTTTGACAATGAGATGGCCTCACAACTGACTTAAAGTATGTCAAGAACTTTTCTAATTACAAATGATTAAAGCATTGCACACGTGATGATGTTCTCTTGCCCTACTCTACCTACCTGATGAATACCTTATGAAGAGGATCACTTCTTTGAAGACAAAACCAAATACTTTCATTAGAGGATTTACCCATATCTATTCAGCTCTACCACATGTGTGGCCAAAGCTGGGGAACAGAATATAGGCTGTATCTATTTTAAGTACAATCAATCAGCTTTAAATTCTACTGCTGATAGACCTTGCACTGCACCTGCTTACATAGAACATGAAATAGGCATTTGTAAAGGAAATTGGGTGATCCCACTCCAGATGTGGAAAAGGAGGTGAGGCAAAACCAAAATAAAATACAAATGGAATCTGATATGAATAGATGAATGAACAAATGAGTAGGAGTGACAGGTAAGAATATAATGGAGTAACAGAGGAGCTGTCTTAATAAGTACTGCTCCCAAGACAGTCTATTCTTCTCTCAACTTTCTCAATTACTTTCAGAATAAATATCTTCCTTGAAAATAGATAATTACAGGGATTTTAGTATAAATAGATAATGACATGAATCAATATTGTATGTTTATAGTCTTCCTTTTTTAAAAGTAATAGCAGTTATTCACATGACATTGGTGTGAAGAGCTTCCTTTTAAAAAGTTGTCAGGAAGTAGGGAGTCACTGAATGAATCGGATTATTTTCCTAGGATATAAATCTAAGATATACATCATAGATGCTAAATGCTTGCAAATTAGAGATTAGAACTCAGCTAATTATCTGTCACTGGAGAAATCCAATGAAGTCAGAACATGAAATTTTGAAGAAAATAAAAGAAGATGAAGACTGGGACGAGAACAGTTATTAAGGAAACCAAGACAGTCCAGTGTGGAAGTTTTAACTTTTATCTAATTATGTAGCTCTCTCTAGAAAACTACATCATCACAGGCAGAAAGGGGTTATATGTTCAGGCACCTCAGTGATAATGTTGTGTGGAAACAATAGGCACTACAATTCCAATATATGTGCCCCACCAGAAATCTTAATTTTTGGCATTTAGAGCATAAAGTCTTTTAGCTAGTTATGTAAACTCCTTTCACAGTCAGTTGCAAGCACAGTCCTTCTCCTCAGTTGCAGAGGTCCACATTAGGGCTATGCTGAGACTCCACTGACTGTAGTCACCACAGACTATAAAGGCTATAACCTTCTCAGATACGTACACCTAGGTTGCAGTCCAACAAAGTCAGGCAAGATGAATCCCGCCCCATAGTCTGAGTTTGGAAAGATGTAAAAGGCAATAAGGGAAAATAGCAATGAGGGAAGTGCTAAAGGAAGTGTGATGTACTTGGGACACTAGCTTATAGACTTTTCACCTCTCACTTCTAGAACAAAGTACTTCAGGTGGGTAGAAGAGTAGCTTAATACATTGCCATGCTTTGAGCCCAGCCGGTAACTCAGAACCAAGACAGTTCTTTGTGGCACCCAGTATGGGGCACGAAGGGCTGAGATAACAATGGATCTGACCAGAGTGTGTCTAATCATATTTGTGATAAGCATTCATTGTTTAGGATTAATAGTCACTCATCACAATGCTGATTTATTGGTTCTCATAGTTGAGCTTGATGTCAGAGTTTCAGCATGTCATACCTTACTCACAGCCAGTATTTGCTGGTTTAGTGTTTATTTCCTGGGGGGCCTGGGCTAAGGTTATTGTTTCACTGTACTTTATGGTAATGACTTATAATACAATAGAATCATTGATCATGAAGCTGGGCTGGTATGCATTCTCAGCATGGTCACCACCTCTATACTTTGGGAGACATATAACGGAATTTTTTCAGCAACTGCACATCCTTCTTTTTCCTTTCATCGGGGTGTCAACCTATGGAGGAGATATTCCTTCACACTCTCTGCTCCCCCACCAGTCTATTTACAGTGGGAGTTGATTCTGGAAGAGTTAAAGATCCTGAATATCCTTTCAGTGCCCTTGAAAGCACTCTGCTCCTCTTGCTGGGAACCAGCTTGTTACTGCATATGCTCTCTATGTTTTGCCTACTGTGTGACCACCCTGAGAATGCCCAATCTTGTCTGATCATGGAAGCTAAGCAGGGTGGGGTTTGGGTCTTGTCTAAGGTTAGATGATGATATAGAAGGACCAAAAGATTTTCCCAGAGATTGGAAAGTCATGAGTAGCAGGGTGTGTGGGACAGTATGGGCAAGTATCTAGTCCAGTGGGCCCCTCCAGTGCTTTGGAAGTGACGGAGATGGAAGGCAGCTCTATGGAGTCCTTGATGGCAAGTTGCAGAAACTGTTGAAGGAGAGGGTAAATCGAGTCAGTTTGCCGAGGTGAAAGCCATCCAGCTGGCCCTGGACATTGCTGAACGAGAAAAGTGGCCAGTACTT
>WYDI02025162.1:0-25812 GCA_009867235.2 Psittacus erithacus | reverse complement strand
GAGCTCATCTCAGTCTCCCCTCTGGCAGGTTAAAGCCATTCTCCTTGTCCTGTCCCTACAGGCCCTTGTCCAAAGCCTATCTCCTCCACCTTTCTTGTAGTCCCTTTAGGCACTGGAGCTGCTCTGAAGTCTCCCCTAAAGGAGCCTTCTCTTCTCCAGGCTGACCCAGTCCAGCTCTGTCAGCCTGGCTCCAGAGCAGAGCTGCTGCAGCCCTCGCAGCACCTCCATGGCCTCTTCTGGACTTGCTCCAACAGCCCCACGTGCCTCTTGTGCTGTTGCCCCAGAACTGGATGCAGGACTGCAGGGGGGTTGCTCCCCAGAGTGCAGTAGGGTGCAGTAGGTGAGATGCTCTGGAGACAGAGGAAACCACCTCCTCAGAGCCTGCCAGCCAGAATTTCTGGCTGTTTTGTTTCCTTGGACACAAATGTGGTTGCTGTTGGTAGGACTTGGCTTACCTGTGCAGTGCCCAGTGTCTCAAAAGCTTACTCAGCTCAGGAGGTTCAAATTCTTCTGCTGTTCTGTCCCTTCCTGCAGGAGGAGAAGGCCAAAGCCTACAAGAAGGAGAAGCAGAGGGAGAAGAAGAGGCGGGCAGAGGAAGACCTGACATTTGAGGAGGATGATGAGATGGCGGCTGTGATGGGTTTCTCTGGTTTTGGCTCAACCAAGAAGAACCACTGAGCAGCTCTGGACTTCCTCTTTCTTGAAACAGATTGTTTTTACCCAGGGGACTCTGGATAACTCTTAAAAAGACTTGACTGAGGACTTGTATGTAAAGCTCCCAGTAGAAATGGATTGGAGGAGGCAAAAAGCGATTCCATGCTCTACCTGTGCTGCAGAACAAGCTCCGCCTGTCATTAGCTTCCCATTTCCTGTGTCCTAGATTTGGCTGCTCAGTGCTGCTCCATGGCCTTGTGTGTGCAGGGAAGTGTTCTGCTGGGTACAGTTTTGTGTCAGATGGCCTGGTTCAGGAGCAGTCTTGTCAACCAAGCAGTGTTATGCGGGCCCAGGTTGTTGTAGTTGTCAACCAGGCTGTGTGTTTGCAGTACAGGAGTGATTCAGTTTCTGTTTGGGTTATGTAGCTGAAAGGAATGTGCTGCAGTGAGCGGTGTGGAGTGGTGCAACCTGCATCTTCACAGCTTGTGCTGGGCAGAGCTGGTGGCTGCATGGAGTCCAGGTTGCCCAATCTTTCCTGTGTTTTACCCGCAAGGGATTCCCTCCTGGCTTTTCTTTGTGTTTCGTCCCGTAACTTCGGTATCTTTAAGGCAGGGGATAAATTCCTCCTCACGACTGATCTGGGATAGAGCCAATGAAAGAGACACATGCAATTTGCCAGAAATAAATGGATTGTTTTAATGGGTCCTTTGGTGGGATTCCTTCTTTGATTCCTTCTTTGCTCTGAGAGCTTCTGCTGCCTACTAAGAAGAGCTGCACAGAGCTGGTGGTGGCCTCCTGGGACCTCAGTAGCATGGCTTGTGCCCCCCTCTCATGGCTCAGCTGCCACTTGAAGGCAGTTGCAGTCAATCTTGGCTTAGGGATGGGTATAAGAACATGGGAGGGGAAAGGAAAGGGAAAGAAAGGACAGTGCTGGGGACCTGCATGTCCATCAGGCAGTCCAAGGCTGGGCTGCCTTCCACATCTTACCAGCCTTAGTATTATTAAGGGCCATTTGTTTCCTCTCTGCTGGCTCTCAGTGTCCTTTCACCCCTGTTCTCTCCTAAATCCACTTCATTTCTGCTTTTATTTACCTCAGCCAAACCTTGTGTGACTCATTGCTGTCTGCAGTTAGGATTTATATTTTGCATGGCTGGGTTTTGTAGCTCTGTTTCACTCTGCTCTCTGGTTTTATGTATGCTGATGAAATCCTTGCTTTTGCCCTTCTCTGCACTCATATGAGATTCCCGACCCGTGGAAGGCTGCAGTGTGTTTAGCCTGCTCTTTCTAATACATCTAGAACAAATCCTGTAATGTTTTGCTGCTGTTTTAATTCCTTAATCTTAGCCTGCTGACAGCTTCATTGCCTCGGGTCTTTCCGCTTCGATTCAGATTATAATCCCTGTTGAAGATGCTGTTGAAGATGCTATTGAAATGATATATAACCACTCTGATACAACTGTCCTTGGAGGTTTGACCCTTTTCACTTGGCAGTCCTTTGACTTCAGTCGCTCTCTGAGCACACAGAGCTGGAAGGGCCACTTTCATTCCAGCCACGTACCCAGCGCTGTTCAGACTGCAGCACATGGCTCCAGCTGAATGGCAGAGAGGAGATGCTTGTGCCTTTGTGCCCTCCGGGGTGTGAGAGGGAGGCTGCCGTGGTTTCACACACAGGAAAAGTTTAGGACGTCTCAGAGAAGATTTAGCAGCAGCCATTTTCTCCCAAGCACCAGTGCCACAGCCAGCCCGACCCTTGCCGCAGCTCAAGCTTAGGTTGTGCTGCTGGGGAAGGGGCTCCATCCCTCTTCTGCCGGTTGTGACTGGAGCCAGTGGTTGCTGCCTTGGTTTCCCCATGGAGCATCCCGCTGTTCCTGCCAATCCCAAGGTGAGGTGTGAAAAGGGCAGCCCCCAAAAAAAACCACCTTGGGTGGCCAGGCTGGATCCTATCCAGGCCTGACCCATCGCTGCTGTCCTGGGAGATAGGGAGGAAATCTCTCCACAGCACCATAGAGTGGGAGAGAGCTTTTTTTAACCAGAATCCTCTGGGGTAAGAAGCCTGTCACAGCCAAGCTCCATCCCAAGGCCATCTGCATCCTCTGGGCTGAAGCTCCAGCACCTCCAGCGGCTGCTGCCACCGGATCCCAGCACTGGGGCTGCTCTTGCCAGGGGAGCAGCTCTTTGTCTTGCTGGGAGCAGTGGTGTGTGCAGTAGCAGATACCAGCTCTCACTGCATTCCCAGCAGCAGGAGCTGCCTCTAGCCAAGGATGAAAAGCTGGTTTCATGGGAGGCAATAATACTTAGAGAAGAGACAGATAACGTTCCCTGCAGCCGCCGCGTTAACCCTTTGCTCCCACTGCTGCCTAGTGCTGCTGTGGGGTGTTAAGGGGTTCTCCATGTGCTTTCTTCATTGGCACCCACCATCTCCATACTGAGCTGTCAGGCTGCTGATGCTGGATGTGCCTGTGCGGGTCAGGGCTTGGGGTTTAACTGGGGAGAGGGAGCCCTGCAGCTCTTTTTCCTGCTTCCCAGCCCAGCAAACAGGGCTTTGTGCTCTGTGCCTGCTGCTTCTCGCTTCTGGGGACACAGCTCTTTCACCATTTAAAACTAGGACCTGGTGAGTAAGGGGGGAGTTTCTCATGGTTCCCACCACCAGGCCGGGGCATCCTGCCTGGTCTCACCATGAAAGTGTTCTGAGGTGCCTGCAGCCAGGTTGATGCTTGTTCTCAGTGCCTGGGCAGGGGGTGGAAGGCTCTGCCTTGTGGCATGTGGCTCAGAGCACCTGGGGAAGGATCTCCCAGTCCAGCAGATCTGGCTGCACCCCTGTGTCCCAGCCAGGCTGGGGACCATGCTCAGCCTAAGCCACACTGCTATGGCTCCATCCCATTAAATATTGATGGCAGTGTTTGGAGAAGCATCGCAGCAGACTCTTGAGAAAACACAAATCTGTCTTTCCCCCACCACTTCTCTCCCAGCCATCATCTTCTGTGGCTTCATCTTGGCAGGGAGGGCTGATGCCTTGTGGAGGGGCTGAGCACTGGCAACTGGCTGGTGTTCCGCTTTCCTTCCTTCAGAGGGACCGGGCACCTCTCAAACCTGCTCTGTCCTGCTTGCCCACCTTCCCCTCACTCACTTCAGGTCCTGCTCAGGACTAGATCCAGCTCAAGATTCCCACTGTTCCAGTAAATGACTGGGATTGGGGATCTGGAGTGATTCTGGAGAAGAAGAGGTCCCAGCCTGGCCCTGTGCACTACTCTGCCTTGGCCAACTCAATCATTACCTGCTTCAGTGACTTTATTAGCGCAAAGACCCAGCTTTTCAGCAATTTATACCAGTTTTGTATCCCAAAAACGAGGTTTAGGATCTTGGCAGGAGCTCCATTCCTCCCACTGCTCAGGCTATAAGCTACTGCTGCCCCAGTTAGGCAGCTGTTCCTGCCATTTGCCATCATTAAGCTAAGGAACATCCATAGGTGATAACCCTGGAAACCCCTTTGAACCCACTACAGTGGTGCCAGGAGGATGTACCACCAAAGCCCTGCTGTGCTGGGAGGCTCCTGGGTCTCCAGGGGAGAGCCTGATCTGAGTAAGGGCAAAGATCTAACCCCTGGTTGTAGCTGGTGTTGCTGCAGAAAGGGTGGAAGTAGGGGAAGGAGGAGACTTGTGGAGGGGATCCCTGGTCTGGGAGGTGTTTGCTTCCCAGCTGGAGCTTGGATGGGAAACTTGGACACCCCCTTCTCAAAAAGGGCCACACAGGGAACAGGGGACGCCTACAGCAAAGTGGTGCTTGACCTGGAGACTTCAAGTTGGGCCACCCTCCATGCACTCAGTATTTGGGGCTGAGCCAAATCAGGCCGTAGATGAGACCAAGAGGGAACAAATGGTGTTCTGCAAGCATTCCAAACTGGGAGGAAGGAGACAACCCCAGTGGTTCCCCCCATCCCTGTTGGATGCGCTGCTGCAGGCAGGTTGGGCTGGAGGGCTGCTGGGAGGATGGATGGTTCTGCTGGGTTTGTGATGGGGCTCCTGAGCAAAGGGGAGGCATTTCTGTGTTGCAAGCACAGTAAAAAACCATCATCAGGAGGAGAACAAACAGCTCCGGGCTGGAGGAGGATCAGGGAGAGGGTGAGGGGGGAGCGTGGGGACAGGGCATCTGCAGGAGGGGTTTGGGGGACTTGTGAGCTCAGAACACGTTGCTGCTGCATCCCAGTGGCATCGTTTCACCAGCTCACCCGGGCCTCCCACCGCCAGCTCCCGCGCCGGGGGGTCAGTCACAGAGGGGAACATGGTCCCTGCTCGGGGAGCGTGTGATCCGCAGGCAGCCCGGGGCCCTGCTATGCCTTTGTTCCTCCTTCTCTTTCTTTTCCACCTTCAGATGATGTATTTTTTCCCCTCTGCTTCCAGCCTGCTGTGCAGGCAGCGCTCCCCCCCTTCCACCCACAGTTCCTGTCTTCATTTTCCTTCCCCTCTACAAATATGTGCTCCCCAGGCTCCTTCTCCTCCTCGCCTGGCTCCCTCCATCAGTATTTCCTCCCCAAACTTGTCCTGTTTTCGCTCCTTTGCCCCTTCTCCCTGTTTTCCCACAGGCCCTCCTCATCCCTTCCCTGCCTGCTCCTCTCCCCTTCCCTCCAGCTCCCGTTCACTCACTCTCTGTCTCCCATTCTCTGACAGTTTGGGGGGAATCTGTCTGTGTCAACACACAGATTCCATTATTTATTGGCTGAGCGGAGCGGGGTCCTACACTGTCTGTGATTGTCTGCAGATCAAAGCGCCTGCTGATGGCAGCTTTGCCTTCTCAAAGCAGAACACCACCCCCAGCTCCACGCTCCTCATCCTCCCTGGGGACCGTGCCTCTGACACCCTCGATGACTGATCTCCCTGACAGGGAGGAAAGTAGGGCTGGGGGGGGTGGCAGGGAAGGGAGACCGGGAGGATCTGCAGAGCTCCTGGGTGCACATGGGGATGTTGGGGGCCTCAGGGGGGCACACAATCCCAGGAAGGTGGGAAGGTAGAGGTGGTGCCTTTCCTGGAATGGGGACAGAGGAATGATGTGAAAGGGGAGATAGAGAAGCAGGAAACATCCCCATGTTTGTCCATGAATTTCTTCCCCAGAGATCCAGGATGGCTGAAAACCAGAAATGAGGACAAGGGAGAACATGCCTTTTTCTACCTTTCCCTTCCAAACCCACCATCCTAGCCCAGGTGTGAGGGACTTCACAGTGAAATGTGGGCACCCGTTTATTGTTTGGGTGTTGGTGCAAGGTGATGTGTGTGGGGAGAGGACAAGGAAACACCCACCCTGTCTCCCAGCTCTTGGCCTCCTTGGGGTCCCAACTCCAATGTTTCCAGTTGCTATTTAGTGGAAAGGAGGGGAGAGGAGATTTCAGGATCTAAGCACAGGATCATGGAGTCCTGCCAAGGGAAGCTGTTAGGATTATGCTTGGGTTTACAGCCCAAGGGTTATAGCCCCTTCCCACCCTTTGGGAGCTGACCGAGTACACCAAAAGACACAGACACCATTAGATCCGTCCCTACTCTCTGCCCAGTGCATGAAGCTGGCTTGAGTCATGGGGCTGCCTTTAACTGTCCTGCCATTCCAGCATTTCCACCTTGGGACATCTCCCTGGCCCTACCACCAAGCCTTCTGCTTCTTTTAGCACAGAGTTGAGCAGTTTCACTCACACTTCTCCCTGGAAGGCTTTTTTCCAAGCCTTTAATCAGTTTTTCATCCTTCTCTCAAAACTGCAGGTGCAGGCACTGTGCAGCGTTCCAGGATCAGTCACGCTGGTGCCTGTCGGAGCAGAGGTGTCACGTCCCCTCTCCCAAAGCTTCTCCTCTTCCCCCAGGCAAGTGTCACACTGTTGCCCACCCTTACTGGTTTTCTGACCCCCTTCCTTCTCAGTGCTTTCCAGAGGAGAGGAGCCATCCCATAGGACATTTTAGGAGAAAGCCTCTAAGTGGATGCTGAGAGCAGTACAAGTCCCAGCACTTAAAAGGGACACAGACCTTCTGATTTGGGTCTGAGGTCTCTTACTTCAAGAGGAAGAAGACTTCAGCCATGGAGGCAGCTTCTTTTGCAGGCTTGGGCTTGCCCATGTGAAGCAGGAGCAGAGATGTTGGCTTCCTGAGCTGCTGGTAAAGTCTGTGTCCTACAAAGAGCCAGAACTGACTCCTCCAGAAGCTGGACCCAATGTCCTGAAAATGCTCAGAAGTAGATGATGGCTACAGGGGTCTGCCCTGAGCTGAGCCTGTGTCTCAGCCTCCATCTCTCCTGGGCAGAGGGGCTGGGAATTTGTTCCTATGTGCTGCTCTCTGAGAGAATCCAGTGTGCTCTGCCAGTAATGGCCCTTGCGCTGGGCGCCTCAGCTACCCCTTCTCACCTATAAACCATGGGGATCTTCAGGAAAACTTCACTGACAGTTTTCCTGAAAACCTTCCCCGATGTGAAAGATCTGTCTGCACCAGTGCCAGGGAGGATGAGGGTGCTGGGCAACTCGAGTACCTCGCAGGACAGCGCCCATGGTTTAGACTGCCAGTAGGAATGGAGCGCAGCATCCTTCATTGCTCCATTCTCAATCTCTGGACAAGGCATCTGTGAAAAGAGAGGGATCCTTGACAAGCACAGGACCTCTCCTGAAGCCAAGGCTCTACGGGCAGTGGTCTCTCTTGCTCTGGTTTCCACCTCACCTCTGCTACAGACTGAGGCTCTCCAAATCACAATGGATTTGATCATTCAGGATCTCTGGAGGTACCTGGTGCATCCCTACTCAGAGCTGGTAAATGAGGTTTTGCAGGAGGATCTCCAAGGATGGCAATTCCTGCCCTATCTGGTCCCTGTGCCAGTGTTTTACCATCCTCACAGGGAAGATTTTTTCCCTAATAAGAATTTCCCTTCTCCAGCTTGTGCTCGTAGCCTCTCCTCCTGTCCCCATGTGCCTCTGAAAGGAGATCAGGCATGTTTCATGTTCTGCATCCCAGCCCCAAGGGCAGGCACAGTGCCCACCAGCCCTGATAAACACAGCGAGATGGCCACTGTTCCCTTCAGGGAGCCAAAGCTTCAGAGGGGAAAGAGCATCCTGCTGCACAGAGCTTTGTGCCTTCAAAGACAGAGCCTCCAGCACCTGACCCTGCACAAGCAACCCAGGACTGACTTTCCCAGCCGTGCGGCCAGAGCTGCTGCTCTCTGCTTCTCCCAGGAGAATCCCTTCCCACTGCAGTTTCCCTCTTGGGCACTGCGAACTATAACTGCTCTCACTTGGAGCAAGAAGGGAGCAGCAAAGCCACATGCACGGCTGGGCAGGCGGCTGCCTTGGGGACTGGGGGAAGGGATGCGTGGTCTGGCAGGGACAGCTTCTCTTGCAGACCTTTCTGCTGCCCTAGAACACAGCGAGCAGGGAAATGGAGTGAGGGGGGTGCTGAGCAGGGGCTGATGCCTGTGGGATGCTGGGTGATGGACCCACAACCTTTCACTTTCTGCGCGTCTTTTCCAAGGTGGCTCAACCTGCAGCAGCTCCTGCTACATCCCACCCGGATCCCTCTGCCTGGCCTTGCCAAGGCACATCAGTGCTGACCTGCGGCAACCGGCCACCCGCCTGCCTGTGCCAAGACATTTCAGAGAGACAACCTCTCCTCCACCCCCTTCCAGCTTCCAACGCCTTCCAAATCCAAGCTTCTATCCGTGTCCTGATTCCTTACCCCGAGAGAACAGGGCTGAATGCCTGAGAGAAGCTGGGACTTAAAGCCCACAGGACGTGAAGTGAGGTGTCATTTGGAGTGCTGAACTGTCACCATGCCACCTCTCCCATCCTGCTGTTCATCCTCCTCTTCTATGCCCCCCCAAAACAAGGCTCTTTTTGGAATGGGATCCTCCATCCCTCTGCAGCATCCCCAACCACCCTCAGCCTATACCATTTCCTTCAGGAAAGGGATCCTTGGACAAGCTGAGCCCCTTCTCAAGCCCTCCACTTTTGACCTTGTTCCGCTGGAATCGTGGAGCGGGGGAAAGAAAAGGACCCCAATGTTTGGAAGTGGGAGGCTGAGGACAAGGAACAGGATGGGACTAACCTGTAGTCTCTCTTAGGGAAGGGAAAGGGGGGAGGGACAGATCCCCCTCAAAAGGAAGCGGCGATGGAGGGCTGGGGGGGGGGGGGGAATCGCCGAGCAGAGCTGGAAAAGGGCAGGACCTGGCAGGGAGCGGGAAGGGGGGAGCACGAATCCTGCCGGGAGCAGGTTGCAATGGGGCAAGGAGGGGGTGATGAATATTTTAACGTGAATCGCACAAAAGGGTGAGAGCCGCTCCGAGCATTTGGGAGACGCGGAAGGGCTGCAGGCGGGAAACGAGACCCCTGAAAATCTCAATATCCCACCAAACCCCCACCGTCCTGAGCAGCCCTCGGGGGGTCCCAAGGCCATCCCGCCTCCGCGGTCCCAGCCCCGGGCAGAGCAAGGGTAATGGGGGAGAAACAGATCGTGGCTCTTGCCGTGGGAATGGGGAGGGAGACGGGCCGGCTGTGACCGGCGCTTCGATGGAGCCCGAGCTTCATTTACCGGGAGCCATCCCGAGCCCACCCGTGAGCGCCCGGAGCCCACCCGTGTCCCCAGCCGGCGATCCCACAGCAGAGGCACATCCCGCGGGGGTCGGGCTGCGCTCCCAGGGGCCAAATCCCTTTTCCCAGCCCCACAAACCCCTCTGGCCCCGCCGCCTCTTGCTTCCCCCGGTCTCCCGCTCTCCCCTGGATTCTGCTTCCCACGCGGGTCCCCGCGGAGAGCGGGGAGGTTGGGGAGGGGGGCTGGAGCCGGCGGTTCCGTTCCCACCGGGGACCGGGAGGCAGAGACAAAGGCGATGAAATATCAGTGCACGGCTAAAGCCGCTCCGAGCCCCGCCGAGCTCTTAACTAGATCGTTAGGGGATTATCCGCACCCGGAGCAGGCGGGGGGGGTGCGTGTTGCGGCCGCTCCGTCCCGTTACCGAGCGCCCCCGGGGACAGCGCCGGTGGGAGGCGACGCGCGGAGCTGCCCGGGCTCGGCGGCGGCTGGAGACGGGTCTGCGGGGAGAACGGAGCGGCCAACGGAGCGACCGCGATCGGTACCGGGGCAGGAAGGGGACCGGGGGGTCGCAGGGGTCCGTCTGTCGCCCTCCGGGGACCGGTGGGGACCGAGGCTAGGCTGAAAGTTTGTGCCTACGGGGTGAGGGCAAGCCTTCGGGTCTACGGCTGGATCGTGCCCCGGGCGCCCGAGGGGCTGACACTGGGGTGCCCGGGGCGGGGGAGAGAGGGGGGCGCAGGGATTAGGGGCTCGAGGCTGTGGCAGGCGGGGTGTCGGGGGGGGGGGTCTCTCTGTGCCTCCGCGC
The DNA here is from genome assembly GCA_009867235.2 of Psittacus erithacus. NCBI lineage: Eukaryota > Metazoa > Chordata > Aves > Psittaciformes > Psittacidae > Psittacus > Psittacus erithacus. The sequence continues at coordinate 15,816 of WYDI02025162.1, read as the reverse complement.
TGATGGGCTCAGCTTTATCCAGGGCTGTAATCTCCCCTGCTCCGGTAATTAAAAACTCCGCATTACAAGGAAAACGGTGTGCAGGGAAATGTAATCAAGTCTGGAGGGGCTTAACCATCTGGTAAAGGTTAGGACCGGCACGGAGGGGGACGCGGCAGGGGGATTTGGCAGCCGCTGCGATCCGGGCTCCTCTTAATCTACCGCGGTGCCAAGCGCAGCATCTGCGGGGTAATACCGGTGGCCCGAGAAGCGATCGGTCTCGCCGGAGCTCCCACCGCCGTTAACGGGACTTCCCGGGTCTAGCCCTCTCCCCAGGTGCGTTCAGCTCCGGTGAACCGGTTCTGCTGTGGCTCTGGGGTGCGGATTGCATCCTTTCACCGGGGCCGGCAGGGAACGGGTTAAGTGGCAGCCGGTGGTCGCTGCTTGGCTCCCCCCGGCTCCGGGCAGGGCCCTCCCCCGCCGGCCTCTGGAGCCCGAACTCGCTGGAAGTGCAAGAGGGAGCAAAGCCGAGGAGGGACCCCGCTTCTCGGGGAGGGCGGCGGCACCATGGGGGCCGGGGGCGGCTCCAGGCTGGGGCAGCTCTTCCTCCGCTCCCTCCTCTTCCTGCTGCTGGTCGGGCCCCCGGCACCGCGCCCGGCGGGAGGGCAGCTGCGCTACGCCGTGCCGGAGGAGCTGGAGCACGGAGCCTTCGTGGCCAACCTGGGTGAGGACCTGGGGCTGGACCTGTCCACTCTGTCAGCGCGGCGGTTCCGCATCGTGTCACGGGCCGGGGCCAGGCAGCACCTTGAGGTGAACCTGGAGAACGGGATCCTTTTCGTGAACGAGCGGATTGACCGGGAGGAGGTGTGCGAGGCAGGGGGGACCTGCCTGCTCCACCTGCAGCTCCTCGTCGAGAGCCCGCTGGAGCTCTACCGCGTCGAGGTGGAAGTGCTGGACATCAACGACCATGCACCCACCTTCCCTTGGCAAGAGTATGTGCTGGAGGTGGCTGAGTCCGCTGTGCTTGGTGCCCGCTTCCCACTGGAGAGCGCCCAGGATCCTGACGTGGGCACCAACTCTGTGCGCACCTACCGCCTCAGCCCCAATGGCTTCTTCTCACTCGAGGTGCAGACACGCAGTGACACCAGCAAGTTTGCAGAGCTGGTGCTGGAGCGCACTCTCGACCGCGAGCAGCAACGCACGCACCGGCTGCTCCTCACTGCCCTTGATGGAGGCGTCCCTGAGCGCTTGGGCACAGCTCACATCCTCATCACGGTGCTGGATGCCAATGATAATGTGCCTGTCTTTGACCAGCCCTCGTATGGTGTCAGCCTTCCTGAGGATGCCCCTGCTGGTACTCTGGTCATCCAGCTCAATGCCACTGACCTGGATGAGGGCCCCAATGGGGAGATCGAGTACTCCTTCAGTGGGCACGCACCACTGCGCGTCCGGGAGCTCTTCCACATAGAGCCCCAGAGCGGGCAGGTGCTGCTGAAGGGCCCTCTGGACTACGAACGGACAAGCCTCCACGAGCTCTACGTGCAAGCCAAGGACCGTGGACCCTCGGCTGTGGCTGTGCACTGCAGGGTGCTTGTGCACCTCCTCGATGTGAATGACAACGCACCAGAGGTGACCCTCACCTCTGTTTCCACACCAGTGCAGGAAGATGCCCCACCAGGCACTGTCATTGCTGTCATCAGCGTTCTGGACCGGGACTCTGGGGACAATGGGCGTGTCAGCTGTGAGGTCAGCCCTGATGTACCCTTTGAGCTCCGCTCCTCCTTCCGCAACTACTACACACTTGTCACCACACAGCCACTGGACCGGGAGGTTGTGCCTAAGTACAACATAAGCATCACTGCCCGGGACATGGGCTCCCCTGCCCTGCTGACTCGCAGCACCCTCACTGTCCCGGTGTCCGATGTGAATGACAACGCCCCACGCTTCCTCCAGCCCTCCTACAGTGTCTATGTGATGGAAAACAACGCACCAGGTGCCTCCATCTGCTCTGTCAGCGCATTGGACCCCGACTGCCAACAAAATGCCTACCTGTCCTACTCCATTGCTGATGGGCACATCCATGGCATGCCGGTGGGCACCTACGTGTCTATCAACTCAGACAGTGGACACATGTATGCCCTGCGCTCCCTCGATTATGAGCAGATCCGCAGCTTCCAGATCCAGGTGCAAGCACAGGATGCGGGTTTCCCCCCACTGAGTGCCAATGTCACCGTCCACATCTTCGTGCTGGACCAGAATGACAATGCTCCAGTCATTGTTTCCCCCATGCCACGCAATGGCTCTGTGGCCACAGAGCTGGTGCCACGTTCAGCCAGGCCTGGCTACCTTGTGGGCACGGTGTCGGCGGTGGATGCGGATGCAGGGCTGAACTCCCGTCTTTCCTACCAACTCCTCCAGGCTACTGACTTCACCCTCTTCAGCATGGCACCAGACACGGGCGAGCTGCGCACCCTCCGCTCCTTTCTGGAGCAGGATGCGACTCGGCAGCGGCTGGTGGTGCAGGTGAGGGACGGGGGACAGCCAGCCCTCTCTGCCACCATGTCCCTCCTGCTTTCTGTGGTAGAGACCATGCCTCAGACTTTCACTGACTTCAGCGAGTTCAGCCTCCCCGCAGAGCCTTCCTCATCCTCCCCACTCACCCTCTACCTTCTTGTCTCCCTGGGCTCTATTTCCTTCACCTTCCTCCTTGCCATCCTCATCCTCACAGCCATTCGGTGCCGTGGAGAGCGGTGCTCCCATGGAGGTGATGGCTGCTTACCACCCTGCTGCCGCTGCTGCCCCTGCTCCAGACCCTTGTCTGATGGCCTGAAGGCATCCAACCTGACAGGACAGCCCCCTGCAGGGACTACAGCTACCACCTGCCTCGACGTGCCTGGAGGTGGCCCCCCGGGCTACTGCTACAAGGTCTGCCTTGGTCCCGAATCTGCACAGGGTGACTTCATGTTCCTCAAGCCCTGCACCCCCCCTCGGAACAATGAGAAGGACTCTGGGAAACGGTCCCAGCCAGGCCAGCATCTCCAGGTCTCAAAGCAGGTAACTGTGCCCATCGGTGCTTACTGGCCCTTGACAGGTTCCCCCAGTCCCTTCTTTCGGCCTTTGTCATGCTTTTCCCAGAAAATAACGGATGCTTTTGATCAGTGCAGGAATTAGAAGCCATCATTAGGAGAGTGGGAAACTCTCCACTGAGCTGACAGGTCTAATTACTGGAGGAAAATCCCCTCCCACTACCTTTTGCACCCATTAGAGGCAATGGAGATGCTCCAGTGCCTGGGGGATGTAGGATGGTGGGGGTGGCATCATGTGGGTGAGCAATTCACAGTGGGACAACCTGAGCATTACTGCTTCTCTTGAGCCAGTGGAAGTCTGCAGGGTCCCACTGCTGCATCCAGGGCTGGTCCTGGCCCCAACATCAGCACTCGTGTCACCAGTTCTGGCACCAAGGCCGCTGTGCTGCACTGGGCTGTGCCAGTGGGGAGGGAGTGAGCACTTCAGGGCAGGATTTTGATGTCAGCATTTGTTAGGTAGTGAAATGAGGAACATCTCATTTTCCCGATGAAAGACTCTTTCTGAAACACGATTACAAGGCTGGAGAGTGATGAGGCGTCTAATCCACTTACGTTTGACTTTTAATAAAACAGCCCTTCCAAGGAGAGCCCAAGACTGGCTGCCAAGAGGCTCTCCCCACACGTCTCCCTGCACCGCTGGACTCCCTTCTCTAACACATTAATGGGATTTTCCTGTTGTTCCTTGCAAGCCCCTCCTGGGATACTGGGTATACAGCCGGTTTCTGCACCTCTCACTCTTTGGTGCCTGAGTCTTGGGCTAAGTTTCTGTTGCCCAAAAGAAGCAAAAAAGGCTTTTTAATATTAACAGGAATAGGAAAAGCCCCTTCCTCTCCCAGAAGGACAGACTTTGGCAACTGAACAAAGAGCAAGCCCTAGACAACCCCAGTGCCTCAAGAAGGTCCAGAAGGGAACAACACTGCCTCAATTTCCCTAAAATGGGAATATGCTGCTTACTTCTCCATGAAGGGAATGGGGAAAGAGGAGATAGGGTCCTGCATCCCTGCCTTCTGCAGTCTTGTGCTGGCAGGGCTGGGTTGATTAAGACGGTCCCAGTAACCAGCCTTGATCTTCCCTTGGTTTTCCAGATCAAGCAGCCCAACACAGACTGGCTGACTCCGAGCATGCAGCGACCTGCCCTGAAAAGGTACCAAATCCAGCACTGTGGATACAGAGGGAGTGGGTGGAAGGGGGATGTGAGGATGAGGAGGTTGTCTCCGGCACAGCTTTGAATCGATCTCTTCTCTTTAGCTCCCAGAGCCTGGAGGACATGGGGGAAATCCGTAAAGCCCTCCAGAAGGAGCATGAGAGGCTGTGCACACTGGTGACCCCTGTCTCTGGTTAGTAATGGGGCACTGGGGCTGGGAAGACCTGACTGTCTTGTCGCTTGGTGGAGGCGCAGAGGAGAGGGGAGACATCCCTGTTCTAGCAGTGGTAGAGTTTTGTGGGGTGCGAGGGGTGGCCAGGCTCCAGAACGGAGGCTGGTGACACATGGATATGGGCTTGCACCCTGGGACATGGATGTGACTGTTATACTGAGCTATGGATGGGACCTCCCCTGAGCTAGTCTTATGCTTATTTCTCCTCCAGAGTTTCAGAAGCCTTCAGCAGGCACCAACAGCATCTGGACACCCCAGTACAGCCCCTTGTACCCAGGGCACATCCCACCCCTGGATTACCAGCACAATGTCTACATCCCTGGCACCCCCACTCTGCTTTCCAGCAAGGACGGGCCTCTCTTCCTGGGCCGGGAGAACAAGAACAGCTTCTCCACCTTTGGCAAGAGGAAGAAGATGACAACTTACTGTGACATGCATGACAACATGGTTATCAACAACGACCTGAAATAGGGACCAGAGCTGGGCCTGGGTGGTGGTGCCCCCCACCCTGGGCACCACTGGTATTATTTCAGCTGCCAGGTCTACCCGCAGCACACAGATCTATGTATGGGCCACTCAGGACTTTGTGGGGCTGCTGGGATAGAGCTCACCAGAGTGTGGGGAAAGGATTTAAGGAGCAAGAGACTAAAAAGTGATGGGAGACAGCATTTCCCCCATCTCATCCTGCAGAGCTGTGTTGGCAGCAGGTGCTTTTGGGGGTCCATATGACCAGATTGAAGCAAATCTGCCTTGAGTTTACCCATTACCATGTCCCCTTAGGGACTGTCCATCTCTGTAAACATTGTCACTTCTTTGTCTTGTCTGGCTGTGTGAATGTACTGAGCTGCATGCCTGTATTTCTGTCTCAGTAGGCATGGAAAATGTATGCAGACCAAGCCTGGTTCAGTCAAGCCTGACCATAAATACTAGAACAGCAACCACTGCTTTGTCCCTGAGATCCAGTGAGATGTATTGCATGTCCAGAGCACCTTTTGGTGTCTGTCTTCTGTGGGAAGTGAATGCAAACCCCAGCAAGTATGGGTGTTTCTTTCAAACCCTGATCCAACCCTTTCTGAGCTGGAGATCCAAGTCCAGTACACAGCCAGGGTCCAGGACACAGCCAGTCTTTGGTCCGGGAACAGCAGGGGCTGAGCATACACAGATTGGATGGCCAGATGAACTGTTAGCTTAAGCAGCTGAGAGATGCACCAGGTGAGGCCCTGCTGGGTACCTCTCTACCCCAAGACAACATCATCTGAACAAAAGACAGTTTCCAGCCATCAGAGGTGCCCAGCAGAGCTGACATTTTCCCTCCTCCCCTTGCCCTCACCCTCACTGGGATCTCTGTTCTCTCCAAGTCCTGAATGCCTGGGGGACCCCCTGCACTGGGGGCCCCACCTGCATAGGGCAGACATCTCCTGTTGTGCCCTGCTTCTCTTTAAGGACTCTTATGTGGCTGTCAGAACCCCTCCAGGGCAGGAATCCAGCCCCAAAACAGCCTCTCCCCTCCCCTGACCACCCTACACCTGTCCACCCAGTCTGTCTGACACCATTGCCAATCTCTCCTGTCACGGGACAGTTCATTTCCAATCTGTGCAGAACATGACAGCTCTTTCTCAACCAAGTTTGTTTCATGATGTCCGACTTGTACCAATAAATCGTATTCTAATAGCTCACCCTGGCTCTCGGCTGTCCCTGAGCTGCACATGACAGCAGGAATTGCTGCTCAGCTCATGGAGCACAGCTCTTGGCTCCAGAAGACATGTGTGTCCTTCTGGCCTCCTTAACTGCCGGAGCAGCTCAGGAGAGCTCAATTTATTCATTTTACCTGGATCTTGGGAGCTCAAGGTCACCTTTCCCTGCACTCAGGAGCACTTTGGGGTTGTAGCCAGGAGGAGCCATGTGCTGGAGATGTCACACAGCTCCTTGCTGCATGCTCCAGCTTGGGCAGAGACACTGAAGGGATCTGCACCAAGGAGTGGGCATAGAGGGCTCTGAACTGCTGGGGAGAGGGGCTGGATCTGGCAGTAATGGCTTGTGTTGTTATTGTGTATTGCTTTCCATGGTTCATTTATGCTTTCCCATGGAAGCTCACCATCCCCCAGCTTGCCTCAGGAGTCACAAAGATAACCTGAATGTGCGTCAGGTGTACGGACCAACTGCAGGTAATAGGTAAGCCTGGATTTGCTGGTGGAATGACTCTTGCTGCGGGAAGCAGTTCACCTTTGGATGAAGTCCCGAGGCAGCCAAGCCACGGCTGTCCTTCTTGTCTCCCCTGCTTGCTCAGTGGCTGGCTTGGGGAAGCTGCAATGCAGCTTTTGGGATTAACCCAGAAAAGTCCTTGTCCTCAAGTGGGTAAGATGCTCTTTACTGGAAGCAGGGGGCAAGGAGAGCTCAAAGGGGCCCTGTGAGAGTCAGGGACCCTGGAGGACAGCTCTTTGGACATGAAAGGGACTTGGCCGCTTCTGGTGACTTCAGTCCCAACTGACATCTGCCTGACTGTGAGTAGATGAAATATTCCCTGTTCCAGTCAGACAGTAGGATGAAGGATTTTATGCTGCTGAGTTCATTCTTCAATGGTCTTTACAGAGTGTTAAGGGCAAGAAAAGAACCCCAAAAAGACCTTTGTATTGCATTAGCCCGTTTCACTGCTTCAAAAGAGCAAGAGAATCATGTGAAGCGATACAATAAAATTAATAAAAGCCTCAAGAAGTAATAAAGGCATCAAATGGACCTGACTCCCTGTGGGGCAGCAAGCACCTCCTGGCTTAGCTCCAGCAGTGTCTTCCCTGTCATTTTCAGATGGTGCTGGTCAGACATTAGGAGAGGATCACAGCCCTTCCAGCAAAGCCACAGGGGCTCAGCTACAGCCCCTCTGCAGCACCTGCACACCCAGGGGCTAAAACACAGCTACAACACAGCCCCTGTGGTTTAGATCATGCAGCAAATACATCCGGAGCACGTATTCGTGGCATCCAGGATCTAAATGATCTCATGGAGCTGGTGTTTCATATCAGATCCCCAGGTGTGGCTTCCCAAAGGGATATTGATCTCAAAATTGATCCCACAAGCCACAGGCATTTGAAAGTGATGTTTTACATCCCTCTCTTTGGAAATCCATGGAGCTGAGCAACTAAATACCCAGCTTTTGCCACCTCCCTATAAGTGTCACTCTCCAATGGATTCTCTTGGCATTTTTTAACCCCTACTGCTATGGCTCAACTGAGACCCAGTAAATTGCTCCCTCTCCTCTCCATTACTCCTGGCTGCCCTCAGCCCGGGACATGAGATAAATGCACACACACATCTGTGCCTCTTGCTAATCCCCAGGTTTGCATGTTCAGGACAGACCTCTTCCAAAAGGGATTTCAGGCTCAACACAGCACCCAGCCCATGCCCCAGCACCCCACATTCCCCAAACATTTTCTTTTGCTTAGTTGAAGGAAATCCTGCACTGACAAGAGCACAGTTTCCATCTTTCTTCTTTATCAACATACTGATAAAAAAGACAATAAGAAGGGACTTGCCTCTGGGGAGAGGGCACTTGCTTAAACCTAATTCAACCACACTACTATCCCTTCTTCAAAGGGCACGCCTGGTCAGAATTGTCCATCTAATAGATGAGATCTCCTTTGAAGATCTCCCACAGGGAGAGGGTGTCATTAAAAATGCAAGATCTTTGCCCTACAACAGTTATTTTTACAACTCTTCCTCTGCTTACACTCCTACACAGTTCATGAGCATTAGCTCATGGTTTCTGTAGTCTAGTAATGCACTGGGCATGAGGGCTGCTTTGGAGATGTACTCAACAGAATGCTTTCTCTATGCCTCTCTTATACAGTTCAGCTCTCTCAGAGATCCAGAGGCAAATCTGGCTTTCAAGGACCTGCCAGCCAGCTTGAGACTTGCTTCTGCAACAGGGGAAAGCTGCCATGTGGAGCAGTTGGCTGCAAAATGCTACAGGCCATGCTAGGCAAGCAAATAGTGCTTCTGGGCATCAGCACAAAGAGGGCTTTTTTGTGCTTTTCCTATTGCTGAATAGACTCTTTGGATGGAAACATTACTTGGAGCTCTGTAATGACTTGAAAGTGTACACCAGAGGGGCAGAATGAATGCAGAGGTAGAGAGGAAAAAGGCCAGAGAGGAGGGTGCTCCGCTCTATTCTGGTCTGATATGGAGTCAAGTGAATCAGTGAAGCCCCCAGGAAACCCCCAGGAAACCTTAGTGGGGATGCAGCACTCTGAATGCAGCCAGGTTAGGCTGAGTCGTGGATACAGGGGGTCAGTATCTGCAGGGCAGAGCTACAATCCATGGGGACCAGTGTAAGTCTGCATCCTTGGAGGGTTCCATATTCAGCCCAAAGTCCGTGGCATTCAGTGGCTAATTACTGTCTCCAAAGATACTAGGACTTTGGTTTTAGTTCTCACTTGAAGCTGGTGCTGGAATGAACACACCTTGATTTAGCCAAGACTGGGCCAAGACCCCTCCTGGTTTCTTTTCAAATTGCCTCAGCATCTTAAATACCTCCCTGGCCTGACCCTGCAGAGCAGCCTCCTGTTCTTGGCTGGACCCCATCCTCCTGCTTGCTTTTTGATCTCAGTAGATGTTTTGTAGAAATAAATATCCTTTAGGTTTCCTCATACTGACTTAGCCTCTGCCGCACTGACAGTTGCTCTGCATCACTGTCACGTGTTGATTTTCTCTGCTCCTTTGCACCTTTTCTCCTTTTTACTGCCCTGAAAACCTCGGTTGCCAGCTCCTCCACAGAGATCAGATGAAAAAACAGGCCTGGGCTAAGTGAAGCTTTTGCCTCCCCACTTTGCCTGTAATGTGTTTTTAATCTAAGTGGTGGAAATGTCACTGACTCTGTTTGCAGCGCTCTTGAGCGGAATTAATGCTTCTTGTTAGTGATAATACGACTTAATCAGCTTAATTATGGTGAGACATAAGTAGACACCTTTGTGTATTGAATAACTTATAACCTACTGGACCAAAAAGCACGAATGAAGGCTTGGAAAATAAATTAAATATGACCCTTAGTGCAGTCTGCACTTTGACTAACGATTCATCTCCCATGAAATTTAATGATTTGCAAACCTTACATTTGAATAAGTGATACATTTCTTGCATGCTTTAAACAATAGCAGTGACTTTGATTTCAGCATTTGGAATTCCAAGCGCTTCTCCGATGCCAGCAAGCAGGGAAAACAAGTTCCTGGTAAACGGATTGAAAAATGAAGCATTTGTGCAGTCAGCTATCAGAAAGACATCCAGGGGATCTGCAGGCATTGGTGATACGTAGTTCAATTCATTGCTAGGAATATCTACAACAACAGGTGAAAAAATGCACTGGTAGAAATGAAGAGAGAGCAAAGATTTCCAGAAGGGATCACTAATGTCGTCACATCAAATCTGCTCATTTCAGTAATGTCTGCAAGAGACAATCCCATTAAATAGCTCCTGAAATGTCTTATCATACATTTTGCCTGCACAGAAAATAAATCTTACAAAGGAAAAAGAAGCAGGAAAAGCAAGAAAATTATTATGAGCATTAGCAGGGTTTCTGATAGGCCAGGGTGCAGAGAGTCAGTGATAGAAGGCTGCATGAAAGAGAAAAATTGGGGTTAAATTGCTATGTGAACCCAGAGAAAGGATGAGCTGTCTGAATTTGTTCTGTTCTATTGCAATGAGTCACTGAATTTCTGTGTCCAAATCTTCCCCTGAAAAGCACTGGAGTTCGTCGTGGTGCAAACAATAAAGCAGAGCTCTGCACAGGGATTTTTTGCAGCCCAAGTCTATCTGAAATTCAGTGGTCACTTTAGACTCCAGCATCGCATGGAAGCCTGGCTGGTTGGATGAGCCTCTTCTGAAGTCCATGTCCATATTTCTTGGCATTTAAACTAACAGAATGGGGGGGGGGGGTAGTGGTGTTCATACTGCCAGTAGCAAGGGCTGAGGGCTGAAGTCTGAAGGCTTATTTTTTGTCAGAGCTGCTGCTCTTTTGCAGCCAGTTTATCACTGTTCTTGCTCTGCAGTTATTCCATCTGTATTGACTAAATCTCCAAATCCACCCTCCCTCCCAGTACAGATGGAGCATATTCACACAGGTATCTAAATGTAAGGAGTTTGACCAAGGGCTGAATCCCACCTGCAGGGTCCCTCTTGTCCTCAGTTTCCTGCTTGATTTTCCTTTAATATCATTTGCCAGAAGTGCCGATAAAGCCCTGTGTGCCCAGCACGTATCCATCAGTGGCTTTTTATCAGAGACCAGAGGAACAGATTTGCGATTTGTTTTGAGTCTCCCCTAGAAGACCAAACTCCAGGCAGGTAATCCCGAAACTCCTGAAATCCGTTCCTAAAACTAAAGTGTATTCTTTTCTGTTGCCAGGAAAGGCAGTGTTACATTCAGTTTGTTTACCCGAGCCATCTTTTCTTCCTTTTTATTTCCCCTGCAAAATAGTGTGGTAGTATGTGAGGAGATCTACAGCTGGGGTACTATCCTTTTCCCATGTTAGCCAAGAGCCCTCTGGGCTGGTTGTGCCACATGACATGAGCCATTTGATTCCCTCAATGCCTGTCTGATGGTGTTTACCATGATGGTCATGTTCCTCTCACACCTGAACAGTTTTCAACATGCCACTCCTGCTGCTGTGGGGTCCACTCTCATGCCCTCTTTTCTGTCACTTTTAGCCCAAGTTTTATATCTGCTATAGTTTCCTAGTGAGGTTGGATTAAATCTGACTCTGCTTGGAGCACAAGATTAACCCAATCACTTCGAGGTATCTCTTTCAGCCTCAGCCATCATGTGAATCCATGAAGATCCCATATTGCAACCTTCAAATACTGATGCAGTTGTGCCCCCTTCATGTTACCCACATGATGCACACCAGCAGGACGAAACCATTCTATCTGCTATGCTTGGGCCTGCTGAGCCATTTTGTGTGCAGCCTTGTGGTGTCTGAAAACCAGGGTGGATTTATGCAGGGTACCACAACTGACCAGCAAGACACTTCCAATCTTATAAGGGAGAGGTTAGGAGATCATTTCTGGTCCTCCTGTCGTGGAGACAAGCAGGGGGAAGTTACAGGCTGCTTTAATGTTATACCTTCTTCAAAAAGATAACAAAATAAACTAGAAACTTGGGTCTGAGCTGCAGGGACAAATCACAGCACAGAGCTTGAGAACACAATGAGGACCTTCATGTCTTACCCCAAGCCTTTCTGTCTAGTAAAACACTGTCTGCTGAAGGAATGAGGGAGGAAAAGCACTCAGGCAGCCACTTGTCAAAAGGTTGATGGTGTTGGCATGGAGAATTTTCTTCACAAAGGACCTCTGTATGCAAATGGGAAATGGAGATGGAGAAATGGGAAATGAGCCAAGCAAAAAAATCATGGATGTTTTTTGCTGCTGCAGGTGAAATTCAAGTGAAAAGCAAGGGGGGGGGAAAGAACAGCCTCCTCTCTGCATAGATTGCATTGCTGGAGAAGCTCTGAATCTTCCAAGGCAGAACAATTGACTGTTCAGAGGTTCCTTCCCCAGGGACTTTGCCTGGGATAGTTTCATTCATTTATCCCTGACTCCTGACGTCTGAATAACATATTCACAGAGAGAGTTATTAGTTTAATTTCCTTGTGAATTACAACAGAGGCAAAGAGAATTAGAAAAGACTTTATTATTATTATTATTATCAGTCCTTTTTGTTTTCCAGTTGAGAGATTGTAAATGAGGCCATTCATCCTGCTAACATCAGTAGGGACCCAAACCCAAGCCTTTCTGGGGTAATTGGTTTCTGATGAGCAATCACTTGTAAAAGCAATAGCAAAGGCAAGAAGTGAAATATAAATTCTCCCTTTACATGCTGAGCTTTTCATTAGGATTGTGAGTCTGGTTTCTTTCTGGGATTTAGTGGAAAAGCCAAGAAGTGGTAAACAAGGCAGTGGGCTAAGCCTGACAAGGAGTTTGTATTAGCACAAAACTGGGAGAAGATCATTGCCCAATACCCTTGGGAAGAAACAAATCAGCTGCAGAATTCCTCAAGCTACAGCCTTCTAGAGAGCCATTTGGCCAAACTAAGGCCTTGGGCAGGAACCAGAAGCAGCAAATCTTCTCACAAGCATGTGTTTTCATGTGGGGCAGCCTGAGTGTGCTTCTGTCTAGCAGAAACCAGCACGTTGAGAAAAGAAACAGAAAACTAAGAGACGAGGGGCAGTTGTCTATGCTGCAAGTCTAACCGATGGAAATTTGCAATGCCTTGTATCCTGCAGCTTGCAAACCGTAGTGGTCCATGTTATCTGGATTTGTACAAGGGCTGAGACTGTGAGTCAGGCTCTTTTTATTTCCCCGGTTCCAAGCGAGGAGGCTGCTCATCTGCAGCAGCTTTTGTTTCCCTGATGAACGTCACAGTGCTTAAGGCTTGATTGATTTATTTATTTTGGAGGCAAATTAAGTATCAATGTAGATGCAGCTTTCAGTGTTTTCCAGGTTGGGGCTATGGGGCTGCCATTCATTGGCTTAACTGGATTGCTTGCTGTTTTATGGGAGGGGTTTTTTTCCAGTTAATCTTTTGGCACACATGCAGCTGGTTGTTGCCTTGAAGATGAGCAGAGAACAGCAGGCTTGACAAAGACAGAACATTTTTAAGCTCATGTACACAGAAAAGCCTCCAAAACAAGAATGATGCAGACATATCTCTAACAAAACAAACCAAGCAAAACTCTTCAAACAAATCCACTTTTTCAGCTTCCAAATGATGAAAGCTGATCACTAGGAAAACAATGTGGAGTAAAATCACTGTTTGGACTCAGTCCTGAGCAACCTGCTTTGAGCAGAGGGAAAGGGACCAGACGTTGTCCAGAGATATATTCCAAACACAATGATTCTGTGATCACAGGTTTTTCCTTTACTTAATCCCCCCAAATAAGGACCTGTTGCTGTGGCCACAGCAAGAGAGGAGACAATTAGGACATTTCAATATTTGCATTACATTTGCTTACAACATACTGCTCAGTGCAATATCCTGCATACTTGTCAAGCAAACCAGTTTCTGTTTCCCTCATTTGGAGCCAAGCTTTCCAGGAGCTTCATACAGCCTGAACACACCCTGCACTACCACCACACACCAGCCAGGCTCTGCTGACTGCCCTGGGTTTTTGGCCTCCTACCTCAAATATGAGGCAACCTTGTCATTTTGGTACTGCTTGAGCAGAAACAAGTGTCTTTCCATGACAATGACCAGGATCATTCACTGAAGCTTAAACACTGGAAGTTAGGAGGATATAAGGCATCGAGAAGTGAAGAGGTTTTAGTTAACTGTGGTGTGACCTAGGAGAGGTGGAAGAGGACCAGCTGGTCCCAGCAGTTTTCCAAACTGCCCAAGCCTCTGGAATCATTGATGACAATTCAGCCCCTTCTGCCTGCAATGTGAGCAGAGGTTTCTACTGGATTTGTACCTCAGAGAGAACTTGTGTCTTCTGTCAGTCTGTGCAAGGACAACCTGACCCTGCACTCTCATCACGACCAGTACCTCATTTTTAAAACCTGTACAGGCAGAAGCAGAGTCTGCAGGTAATGGAGTTTCCTACTTTGAACAGCTGCCCCGTAAGCCCTTGTTCCCCATCTCCTTTGGTCTTTCCCAAACATTCCTGCATGCCCTCGCTCTGCAGAGAGCTGAACTCCCCAGCTGAGTTCTGTTCTGCACATATATCTGGTTGATCTTTCAGAGCATGTTCCCACTTTGTCTTTACATATGTGTCTCCTCCTGGTGATGAACAGTGCAGCTGAGACTTTCATTCCCAAGGGTGGAAAAAGGGGGAAAAATGCAGGAAGTGAATCCTGACTTTTGGTTGGTTCGTTGGTTGGTTTATCACCAGATTTTACTTTACAACCTTGTTCTTCTGCATATGCCTTGTATTTCCCTTTTTTCAAGTTTATTAATGAGGAGGTTGGGACTGAAGAATAGCAACAGCTCACACATTGCACATGCCTTTAAAATGTGGGTGCTGTTTATACGGATTTACTCACTGTGGTAACAATTTGTCAGAGGTACAAAGTGGTGATAGAAGAAGCCTCATCAACCCAGAAAGCAATTTTGTTGCTGTGCGGGTTTTGCTTATTCTCTGCATTATTTTGTGACCTGGCCTAGGAAACTCATTGGGGCTGTGATGTGCTTGGAAGGTCTGTAAAAGAGAGAAGCAGATGGCATTCCAGACCTGCACAGCTGGTCTGCAGCAAAGGAAAGTGAAAGAAAAAGCACTATGGTGGGAAATTTGTTTGATTTCACAGCCTATATATGAGAATTTCTGCCATGGGATAATATTTGTAGTTGTTGTTGCAGACAGAAGGAAAAAAAATGAGAACACTGAAAACTGGATAAAATAACTGCTATCTGAGCAGGAACCTTGTATCATCGGTGGAATTTCCCTCAGTTCTCTTTCTGGTGGACATTTAAGGGAATCTGTTGTATTAGGGATAGCAAAGAAAATTGCAATGGAAGCAGGGTGCAAGGTATTCTACAGTTCCCACCTGAAACTGCAAACAGCTCTGTCTCTGGCAGCCCAGAGCCCCCCTTCACATCATGCTCACTGGCCATCTTAAGACAACATCCCCCACTTTTACATCCTCATTTCCCTTTCCGTGGCATCATTTTGTGCAGTTTTCCCTGTTGCTGCAGAGCAAGGAGGAAGGAATTCTTTCTCATACAACTGCATCATTCTCACACTTTATTTACAGAGGCTGAAATGAAGAAAACTCACCCCTGTGCTAAATCTGTTGGGCATGGGGAGTGTGGTGGAGGCAAGGAAGTGGAATTCTATTGCAAATGTCAGGAGCTATGAAAAATGTAACAGACTTTAATATTGTTCTGCAGTTATTGCTGAGAGCGTCTCTCACCTGCATTCACAGAAAGTGAAGTGCCTTTTACCAAGCCCAGAGGCCATTGAGCAGAAAAGATTGCCAGGATTCCTATTTGTATTTTAACACTGCACTATGGATTGCAAGCTAATAAAGACACGTTTCCTCTAAACATTGAACAGAATGGCTTTGGTTGGAAGGGACCTCTGGAGATCATCTAGTCCAACTCCCCTGCCAAGGCAGGGCCACACAGAGCAGGTTACATAGGAAGACAACCAGCTGGCTCAATTTTAATTAAATTAGCAATTAACTTTCAGCTTCAAGACTTCATTTAAACCCTCAGCCATGAGGGTTACCTCTTCTATCAGGCTCCCTTAAGCTTCATCCCCAGTGTCCTGCTACTTATACCTTATGAGTGACTTCTATATTCCAAATTATAACTACAGCCCCAGCTGTCCTGGGTTCAGCAGTAGCAGTCATTTTTCTCCTTCTTAGTAGCTGGTGCAGTGCTGTGTTTTTGATTTTTT